>JAODPA010133516.1:0-16591 GCA_025585075.1 Nepenthes mirabilis
GTATATGTATTAAATTTTTAAATAAATATACTTTAATAAAAGTCTATAGACTGACCCAATTCTGGCTTTTAATTAAGAATAGTAGAGTCATAGCTTGGCCAGTGCAATCGGACCTAACACACCTTGTTGCAATTTATGAACACAATTTCTCATCTTAACTTAGGCTCCCATCTTAATCAAATCTATGTTTCAACAAGAACTAGCAAACAATTTATGCACTAACCAAAAGTAAATGACAGCATAGAAAATGGATGATCATATCATATATAAAAATTAACAAGAGCTTTCCTAGTTTTGAAAAGCAAAAACCAGGCAAGTAATAGTAGCACAATTTGCGCGCAATTCATGCAAATTTGTATTTGTTACGTGTTCGAGTTTCATCCCTTCCTCTTTGCGCGTTATCAGCCTGCTAAATCAAAGACCAAATAAGAAAAACTGGAGTTTATCTGGTATTTAAAATGGATCTGCTTGAAGCTGTCTAACTCAACACAGAGAGAGATCAAACACACAGCTG
Organism: Nepenthes mirabilis; assembly: GCA_025585075.1. Classification (NCBI taxonomy): domain Eukaryota; kingdom Viridiplantae; phylum Streptophyta; class Magnoliopsida; order Caryophyllales; family Nepenthaceae; genus Nepenthes; species Nepenthes mirabilis. The sequence goes on from JAODPA010133516.1 coordinate 515, forward strand.
CAAACAACCAGAAATAAAGCAAAATTCCATTTCTTGTATATAAATATAATCCTATTACTACCTTCAAGCTTGAAGAACTTGGCAATGGAGAATGTGGCCTTTTAGCCGGTTTCTCCCGGCAATACTCGACCAGATATTCGACATCATCGTCTTGAACTGACCCTTCCCAGTAATGGTTTCCCACAGATGTTCGGCTCTAGGGCCCGCCTCTTCAGGCCCTGAAACATTAATTAGTGAAATGCTCATATTATTGCGGATGATGCACAATTTTCCGTTCAATGGGAGGAGGGCAGCTGCCTCGAGAGCCTTAGAATTCCCTAAATGAGCCTTGCTATCAATATGTTTGCTCCAAGAACCCGTATCCTCGTCGTAAACCCTAATTTTACACCCATCTTTGCAGTCAAGAGCATACAGTTTCCCATCTAACGAAGCGCTCGGGTTCCTCCACCCCGAAACCATGCCATCATAAACCGGGCCCCAGCTATCGGACCCCGGGTCGTAAACCTCGCTTAGGACCTGCCGATGGGACCCGAGACCCTTCAAGTACCACTTCCCCTCATAGACAACTCCGATGAAGGGCACCATCGCTGTGCTCATAGCCGAAATGAAGGACCATCGATTCTTCTTCGGGTCGTAAACTTCAGATGACCTGAGGGATTGGTGGGCCCCCTCGTTCTCCCCACCGGCCACATACAAGCAGTTGTTGATGACACATGAGCCGAAGAAATGCCGGCGGCGCAGCATATCAGGAGCACGATGCCATTTGTTTGTTCGGGCATTGTAGAAAATGACCCGTCTCATCGGTCCTTTCAGGGGATGTTTACCCCCAAACAAGTATAAATGACAACCGCTAAGAACAGCTGACCCAAACCCAAGGGCCTCGGAATATTCTTTTGGGATTGGTGGAAGGGGTTGCCAAAGTTGGTAAATGGGGTCAAAGGCATGAAATGTTACTTTTCTGTCTCGATCCCTCTTAACCACGTATATCCATTCTTCTATTGTTCCAAGGCTCTTCCTGAGTGAGTAAAAGAAGTTTCCGGCCAAAAGACGGTGCCATCGTTTGCAAACTAACCGAAGATTACGGTGGTCTACTCTTGGGACTCTGATTAAGCAAGCGATGGCAAGATCATCAGGGAGGCCCGGAAGAAGAGAAGATTGACTTCGGTTCCGGTCGCTGCGAGATGGCTTTTGCCGAGTAGGATGAATGGAGAGTTTGATGTCTGGTTGAAGACAGAGCTTTGTGCCCGGCACATATTTCGTAGCTCCGGCTACTGTCTTGAGCCCTGCATCTACTCTGCAGAAGCATGCTGTTGAATCAACCTGCAAAGTTTATGGTCATAAATTTAGCAATGTGGCAAAGTTGTTGTCATATGACTTGGTAATGATGGGATTGAGTTGTGGAAGTGGCCTCTTTGGAAAAAGCGCATATAATATACACAAAAGTGGTCTGACCCATTTCCGAATCCCTCAAATATCTAAAGCTTTGTACTGTGGACTACCCTTTTTATTCAGAGATGTAGTAAACAGTGATTTTTAAAAAAAAAATTCTTCCAATTTAAATCAGGAGTTCAACAGGGAAAGCTAGCATTAAAGATAAGCTCGAATACTATTTGTACATACTCCACATTCCTTGTGGGAAATGCATGAAAAAAATATATATATACATTCTTACTTTGTTGCCTTTTTTATCCCCTGATCCTATTCTAAATTTTAGTACTAATTTTACTCTGTGCAACAAAATTAAGTCACATTAATCACATTTCTAGTGGTATATTAGTAGACAGGTGATGTCAAAAACTTTTAAAACTTTAAAATGAAGTCAAATTGATTTGAAAAAGAAAGGCATAGAATAAAATTGGCACCAAAACAAAATTTAGAGAATAGAATATTTTTAAAAATAATTAGTATTTTGAGAATATTTTTGATAATTTTTCTGTGATAGGTACCAACATTTCTGAAGAATTTGCAGAAAGGCGAGAAACAACAGAAAGTGATGAGAAAAAAGGTCCACTTATTGCTATTTTGAGCCCTTGGTTCTGCAATTGGTAAGGTTATTCACACCAATAGCATCCATTTGTTACTGAATCGACTCCTTGAAAACCAGATGCCAAACTTTGATTGACAAGAATATCACCAAATAACTTGCCGGTGGGCTAACCAAGGGATCGGTTGTGTTTGCTGGAGGCATAATTTTAAGAACAAACACAAATCTTCCGCTGATAACATGTTAATTATCCAACTATAAGCTACCATGCTTTTTCCATGATAGATGACTTCTTTTATCCCTTTACGTTCAATAAGCTGCTGAGGGAGCCTCACACAGGAAAGAAGGAAAAAAAAATTGCGGGCGTATAGCATCAAGCATGGATGAAAATAATGATATTAATATCGGTCACAGCCATAACGGTATTAGCCGTATCAGGCGATACGTATTGACATCGGCATCAGATGTTGCAGGTGTAAAACAATTTTTTTATAACCACATCAAAAATGAGTTATACATTAAAATTAGAAAATCTATAATGATCTATTTACCTATTTATTGATATCGTTCTAGGTCATTGAAAATTACTCTGAAACATTTGACCTATGCATGTTTAGGCAATTTAAAAAACTTATGATTTTAGATATATCTAAAACATATAGATTTAAATTTTCAAAATCGAAGTAAAAAAAAAATAGATACATATCAGGATATTTTAATGGTAACAATAAGTATCAATATTAGAGTCTCTCGATACCGATACATATTTGCCGATTTCCAAATATTGAAAGATATTTTCATCCATGGTGTCTACACGCATCATTGCTAGTCATTGTGGTATTTCCTCAGCCATTATAATCACTAATTCATCTATATCTACTCAAATGTCTACTATAAGACAAGAACATCATAAATTCACATCACTTGGACTGCTAAATACAGTAGACGTGATGAATTTCTATGGTTCCTTGCAATATTAAAAAGACAGGAGGAAGAACTTCAATATTTGAGATGAAAAATCAGCTGATGCATAAAAACAGCAAGAATTTACATGCCTGATTACCGATATTAGGCTATCAGCAAGAAGGTACAAAACAGAGAAGGAAAATCTACTTACCAAAGGAGGTTGAATCATTTCATCCATTGTTCACATTCATCAAGCATTCTTACAACATCTTCCAAATTTAAACATCCAATTCTCATTCATTAATTCAAACCCTGCAGATAAAGAGAACAAATTATAAAGTAGAATTTCTCACAAAACTCCCATCTTTTAACATTCTAAGCACACCTGTGCTTTGAAATTGAACATGGTTTAAAGAATGAAAGTAATTATTGAAATTTTAACCGAAATCTTTCAAGGAATTTATGAACAATATCAATTATAACAAATAAAAAAGTTTTAGGGTAAACTTTTTCATGCACCCACCAATTAAGAAATTGGAGTCAGTCGATCTATTCACTTATAAAACCCAATCCCTACTTCAAGAACCCATCTCCCATCAATTTCAAAAACTAACCATCAAGCAAATCAACCAAAAGATGAGTGGATTTCAGAGCGAAAATCTATAATCTCACAGAGAACCAGAGCATCATAAAACAAACCCGATATTCTAACCGCTCAATTTTGAAAACCTATCTCCAAAATTTGAAACACTCGTAGCTAAACAGCAGTATTTTCAACTTCCACAGCTTCTAGAGAGAGAGAGAGAGCGCACAAAATAGAAACCCTTTTTTTGGCCGAAAAGTACCAATGATGCCCTCAATTGCAAGACAGCCAAGTAAAGCACTATAGATAGGGAAAGACAGGAAGAGTTATCAGTGCATTAGTCTTCTCGGTGGAGAATAGGGCCCATGACCTCAACGGCTCAACCCACCGAGAAGAAGAGTGTCTTGAAGAAGAGGGAGAGGGAGAGAGAGAGAGAGAGAGAGAGGAGTCGTCAAACGCAAAGCCAAAAGCTAAACCACGATCAGGATTCTGATTGACGTCAAATTTGGGTAGTGGGTTTATTGAATTGGATGGACGTGGTTTCAATTCTTAAAAAAATTTAATTTTTTTTTAAATTTAAAGCATTTCAGGCATCAAACAATTTTAGCAATCTTCTTCTGCTCCATTCTTTATATATATATATATATATATATATATAGTTAGAGAGAGGAAGGCAGGGCAGAGTTATTGAGCACTCTAATCCACAGTCAACAACGCTACGGATCAATCTTTTCGTGTTTTTTATGCTGTAGTGGTCAGACGTCGCTTTCATCTGAAGGTTCTTTAAATCCAATTTTCTTCTCGTTCGTTCGATTCAATTTAGCTACCTCCTCTCCAGATCCATTCCTCTTTTCATCCTTTCCGAGGATTTTCTCCAAATTTGGTAAGTTTATTCTCATAATTATCAGCTTCTACTTTGACAGTTCCAGTGATTCAGTTATTGATTATACTGAAATTTACTCAAATTAAGGTAGTATAGCTGTTTTGACTAGGGATATAGTTGATCTTCGTGTTGTCAAATTAAAACTGAGTTCAAATTAGCAATTTTCTATATGGCTTAGTCACTTTCTTGGAGATTCAGATCCCAGCAGGAAATGTTCTGGATGCTTTTCACGAATGTTACTTGGTTTTCGAGTGTTATAGATTTTTTCCTTTCTTTCTCCCCAAAAGACACTCGTCGTTCTGCATAGTCCGTGTATTTGCTAAAAAACAAGTTCACTAATCTATGTATGTGTGTTTGAATTTGTTCCTTCAAACAATGGCATGTGTAATTTATGTCTAATATATAAACAATTAAGCTCCAAATCTCAGCTTGATGAATTATGAAATCAATTATTGCGTAGAAACTGAGGGGGAAATCGTAATTAATAATTAAGCTCCAAATTCGTCTGATTAATCATGTATTATATTCCTGAACAGAAACTAAAGAGGAGGGGGTACTTTTGATGTTAGGGTCATAAGTGTGCCCAGCAACTAAGTTATTGCAATATTTACTGGTACTTTATTGACTGTGATACTCCCAACCTTTTTGTTTCTTGTCTGTGCAGAAACTCGGTGTGTGATCTAAGATGGGATCAGGTGAGTGGCACATTGAGAAAAGACCAGGGCTTGATGCTTCTGACTCATTTAAAGATGGAGGAGGCTCTGTAAATATTTGTGAAGTTGGTTCTCTTTCCATTGTTGTGCTCGGTGCTTCGGGTGATCTTGCAAAGAAGAAGACTTTTCCAGCGCTGTTCAATCTTTACAGGCAGGTAAATAACGTCGGTTTGCTGCTTCTCTTGTTATTGATTAATTGGTGATGGGTATCTTGGTTGTGCAATTAATTTTTTTATGCAGTGTGTATGTTATCCTGTATTTATTTTTGTTGTTTTAGAAAATAATGCACTGTTAAGCTTAATGGTTCAAGTGGTACATATTGTTCTTGTGCTGTGTAGCTGATTTCATTTATGTGCCACTATGGATTTACTTATCTTATCAATAGAAAAGTTGAAACATGACACTAACTTGAATTGATGATGAGTGTATAGGGATTTCTACCACCAAGTGAAGTTCACATTTTTGGCTATGCAAGGTCTAAGATTACAGATGATGAGTTGAAAGAACGCATACGTGGGTGAGATATCGAAACCTGTTGTTTTACTGTCTATCTCCCATCTCTCTGTCTATCCATATACACCACGAGAAGGCTTGAATTGTGGGGAGTATATAAATGTATTAATAAGTAAAAATCTCTGTTTCCTCAAGGGAGCAGGGTTTAAAAAGATTTCGTATTTCCTCTTTCTTTCACCCTTTCTGTTTTGCTCCTATTTCTTCAAAATGCTTCCCTGTTTTTTTCTTGACCGCCTTTCACTGCACATCTTCTTTTCTGTCCTTTTCTTTCTTTTTCCTTGTATTTGGGGTATCCAATTGTGTCTTCTTTGTTAAAAATAGCATTTGTGTGAAACATCTCTCTAATTGACTTGAATAAAAATTGCAGGGTGCTTATTCAAGCTAAGGATACCTTGCCTGAGCACTCTGAGTCTGTTTCCAAGTTTTTGCAACTGGTTAATACACGAGTTGTACTTGCATAATTCTGTAACTTCTGTCAATCTTGATAGCATGGTATAATACTTGGTTTTGTGCTATTCTTGTAGATCAAATATGTCAGTGGTTCTTATGACACTGAGGAGGGCTTTCATTTGTTGGATAAAGAGATCTCCAAGCATGAGTGTGGATCATCAAGGAGACTGTTCTATCTCGCCCTCCCTCCGTCAGTATATCCATCAGTTTGCAAAATGATCAAGCGTTGTTGTACAAGTAAATGTATGTTCTTCTATCAATGGTGTTATGGCAATTGTTGCACTGATGGTTGTACCAGTTGTTAAATCTTATTTGTTTATGTTTAATTTTTGAATAAGCATAACTAAGTTGAGCATGATGATAGAATTATTGTATTGTTCATGGTGGTTGTGAGTCTAAACCACAAAAAAAGCCTCTTTACAATGTAAGGACGACATTGACTAATGTGACTCTCTCTATAGCTTTGGTGTGGTAAGTTTCATGCACTGGTCCTCCTTGCAAACATACTTTCCATGTGTGTGAACCTGTTGGGTCGTTGTATGAAGCTCATTTTTTTCTTCTTGGCAATAAGGGTGGAAGCACTTGTTCCCATATTTTTGTTGGTCAAATATGCACAAAGATTCATATATATTCTTGTCATCAAAGGAGTACGTGTAACAGGACTATGCTTATTCAAGTAGCTTTAAGGTTAACAAGGATCAGCAAAGCTGTCAACTAGCTCTTCTGTCTTCATTCATGTGCTTGATGTAAAGAGTACAGAATATAGCATTATTGTTCTACTGTTTCAGTTCTAAAGGATGTTTGATCGTTTAAAATACTGCTGCTGCATCATCTTTCTTCAATTAGGACACTCCTTTTTTTGTTATTGCTGTCTTAAACAATCTTCTCCACCCTCTGTATTTTTATTGCTTGTTAAATTGATTTGTTGTGACAGCTGATAGTGGTGGATGGAGTCGGATTGTAGTTGAGAAGCCGTTTGGGAAAGATACAGAATCTGCAGAACAACTTAGTGCTCAGATAGGTGAACTGTTTGACGAATCCCAGATTTACCGTATTGATCACTATCTGGGAAAGGAACTGGTGCAGAACCTGGTATTACATGCATCAGAAAGCCACTGAGCTATGTCATCTAATTTCTTTGCCTCTATCTGTTTATCTTCTCATACCCTATGAATTTGCAGCTGGTGCTTCGGTTTGCCAATAGGTTTTTCATGCCTCTTTGGAACCGGGATAACATTGACAATGTACAGGTGAAGCAAAATTCTCACTGGTCATGAATTAAATTAATTTATCTCAAAGAAAATGTGTTGGTCAGTTATTAACTTTGTTTTTTTCCTCCTGCAAATTTTGTAAGCTGTAGGCTTTAGTTGTTTGATTTACTTTACTTTTCTCAATTAATTGATGGTGAAGGCTTTAAATAAGACTTGTTTTAGTAGTTCATAGTTTTGATAATAGAAGCCTTTGAATTGGTTATTCTGTCACTTATAGTAGTGAATGGCCCTTACTTTATGCAGTACCTAAGTTCTTTTATTCACACCACTGGTCCTGGGCACTAAATTATTGCACTATACATCCCCTATTGCCTCCTTAGCTAGTTAAATGATCACAACATGCATTTACAGCCTTTGCAGGATGGGAAATATTGTCCTTGTACATGCTGCTAAACAACTCAGAGTAACATTAATTTATTACTTACGAAAATAAACATTAATTGTGTTATCTGTGAATGTCACAAATTTATGTTATCAGCAACTATTTCAATCAAAAAGCACTGAGGACTGCAGTCTCCTGTCTACTTGGGGGGACCCAGTCTCATGCGATTGGCCGGCCTAGGTTTCTAAGGTTTGAGTCTAGTTGAGCATCCAAGTATTGGGTGTATTTGCTACCACCTTTCTTCTACCAGGTGAGAGTAAGCCTTGGCAATAAGTTGCTCCATTTTAACTTGGATATCATGGGTTTAAACCACAAAAACATACCTTTTTGTGATGCAAGGAATGACTATGTCTGACCTTCCCCATAGAGGTGTTTAATGTGCTGGCCAGGCCGGCATGATACAAAGTCAAGGGCTGCCCATGAAGGTGCTTAAAAATGAAATAATATTACTAATACACAAAAAAGATAAATGAATTACCTCTTGTTTTGTTATCAAATGATTTTTGATACATGTAAATTTACAAATTACAATGGACATATTTACTCCTGAATTATATTAATATTAGCCTGCGCATGTGCTGCCACTTCTAGATTCATCATTTTCGATGTTGTTCATTGTTGGATTCTGTACTATATCATTTGCATCTAACTAATTTTTGAGAAGGATGAAAATCTCAATGGTTGTTGCTAGCATCCTACTTTTCTTTTTATGTAGTATTCTATTGTCAGCCTGAAGGTGGACTCAGACGACACGTTAGATACTGGTGGGGCCAAAAGGTCCTATGCCATTGAAACTTTTTTTTTTTTTAATAAAAGAAGTAATTTGAAATTTGAATAAAGTCATTGCATTGACAACAGTCTGCAGCCTTGCTGTGTTGGCAGGACACGCAGGCTGAAAACCCCTAGCATAGTGCGTAGCGGGGATTAAGACGGTGCCTGACACAGCATGGATACTGTTCATCAAGTTAGCTCTTAAATGTCGTAATAAATGTTCTACAAGAAAAGCTCCCCTTCTGTAGTTCCATAGACTTGCTTATATTGTTTTCTGATATTTGTTGCTTGTATTGTATTTGTATCAACAAATAAACCGAAATGGTTTATCATTGGGCTGAAATTTACAACATACTGTTGGTTGGTCCTCTATAGTCCCCTCATTAGAAGCATCTCTATCATTACTTACAAAATTTTTCAGTATGTCCAACATGTTCCTGTCATTTTCAGGCATCAATGGCTGCATACTTAGATACATATTTTTATCTGTTCTATTGGCAGATAGTCTTCAGGGAGGATTTTGGAACAGAGGGTCGTGGTGGATATTTCGATGAATATGGGTACACTTTAATTTCACAGCATTTATTTATCTTAAGATCAATCTCGTCAAGCCCTAAGAATATGATTTAGTTGTTATTGTTATTACAGCTGTCTGTCCAAAGTTTTCTGTGGTCTATATTATTTTCTCTGACAATTGATTTCAGACAAAAATAATTTCCTGAATTGTGCCATGTATTTATTGATGCTTTATTGATGCTAACTTTTTTCTATTTGCAGAATAATTCGTGACATCATTCAAAATCATCTACTGCAGGTAAGACCATGATATTGATGATAGCAGATTATCTCTGTATCTCAGAAGTTATGGACTACTTTGAGATGCTCCAAAATAGAATTAATCATTTTGCTGTTACATAAGTTTGCACAGTTATATCGCTGTTCCTGATGCATGTGACAATCAAATGTGCATAGTGGTAGACATAGGAATTATATGTTTTTTGAAGGATACATATAATTCAAAAAAGAAAATAATTATCAAAAAGCTTAATTAGGATTTGCAAGTAAAAGAAAGAGAAGACCATTCCATTAATGTATTATGTAGCAAGACTTAGATCAAGAATTAGAAGTATAAATTGAAAAGCTAAATCGCATGTTGCTAACAAATGAAAATTACAGTATTGGCTTGAGAAGTTACGGATTTCCAATTAATGTAGTATCATGATATATCTTTTCCATAAGCTTTGTTCTATTAAGTTTCAATGTCCCGCACCTAAAGTAGTACTAGAGGATGGATTGGATTGAGAGAAGCTCATTGTCTTGTTAAATTGATCAGTTTGGACTAAAAACTCAAGAACTCAACTAAACATAGAACTCAATAAATGTTCTTATTAACAATAGCTCAGTAATCTGGTGTGCAGGCTTCCTTCGGAGGCATTTTAGTAAAATAGAAACAAAGAAAAGATTTTTTTGCACTTAACCGCTTATTTTCTTGTGCTTCCTGCACAGCTGGTCTAGTAAGTATAAATCAAGAAAATAGAGGTTTGGTGTTTAAATGACAATGAAATATAGGTCAGAAAGTGAAAAAAAATAAAAATTGGAAGTGATATTATGTGAAGAATGTAAAAACAGGTGGTTCAATGTAAGCCCCAAACCAAAAAATGTGAAGATGGGAGAGGAAATACTTGATTAATCACAAACTGTTTCATTTCATCTCTTTCCTATATTTTCCTTTTCCATTCTCTGCAGTTTATCCATTATCTTGCTTGTTGGGAACTGAGAAAAAAATATAAATAAATCATGTTGGCTGCTCTTGCATTGTTGGCAGAAGCTGTTTGGTAGTGAAAGTTCAAGAAAATTTATGGAAACCAGGGAGGAGAGCACTTAATTAAGTGAAGACAGACATACACATTCACATTAACAAGCTCTTTTAGATTTTTTTTTTTTCTTTTGCGGAGTTGACATTTCTGCCTTCCCTGCTGCCAGTATGTGGATTTGCAGTCAATTTTATGAGCTCTTGATGTTGGGGCTTTGAGGTTGGGAATGTGTATCAGTTGAAACAGCTGTCATTAATTGGGCTGTCAATGATCTGTTTCTTAGGTTTGCAATATGTGTTTATGCACAAAGAGTTGGAAAAACATGGTAGTTCTTTCCAAGTGAAAAACCACATTGGGGAGCAAAAAACACAAAGTCATCTTCCCAGTTTTTGCTAGTGCTGTGCCACTTTGGTTCTATTTGATTTTTTTTTTGTTTTTTGTAGTTTCTTTGATGAGCAACGTTCATGGAGTAAGTCACTTTAGATATTTTGGATTCATTTAGGCCTAAATAACCATCTATGTGTCTGCACTGACTTTCATTTCCCAACTGTCTATATTTCCATCTTAATCTCTAAACAAATTCAGTTGAAGAACTATTTGCTTGCAAAACTACTGCAGGTTCTCTGCTTGATTGCCATGGAGAAGCCTATCTCCCTCAAACCAGAGAACATTCGAGATGAAAAGGTGAAGGTATGTAATTTTTCCTTCTCAGGTCTGTTTTCTCACCATATTGCATTCATCACCTGCTAATATTGTGCTCTGATAACCCTTTTTTTCAGCTACTTTGTGCTATAACTATGTGATACTATTAGTATTCTCCTGTACTACTAAATGAAGGCTTCTTTAATGAGCATGCTCTGAAGTGCTGGTGATGCAAGACCAAATCCTGGCACCATGGGGCAAACCTGGAAATGAACTAAAGTTCCATGCAGCCCCAAAATTAGCGATGATTACAATAGGAACTTGAAAATTAGTTTCATAAGCTATCATACTTAACAAGTAAAAGGTAACTCTTACAATATTGATGTCCTGATCTTAGCTAAGAATAAAATCATAATTAACTGTCTATGAATGAGTCATGAAGGGTATATATATTAATAAATGCACCTAGAAAGACATTATATCTAAGGTAATGAAATTAATTAATAAGTCCCTGCTATAGTTTTGTTGATACTTATGACAGTTCCCAGCTATAAACCTTCTGCATTAACTGGCTTCATACATCATTCATCATGGCAAGTTGTACTAATGGCAATAACTTTCAATTAAAACTGAATGACTTATAAATAGCACCATATTCTGTTGGTTGTCATTCCACTCCACCTGCCCCTAAAAGCAGTTAAAAAGGCAAAATGGCCAACAAATTCATTTGAATCTTAATCCTACTATTGCGTTGTTTTCTAATCTGAAATATTTTGTGCTGGTGAGGAACTAATATTGATAAATGCAGCATCCTAGGGAGCCCAATAGACTATCCTAATTTATGGCAGTAACTAATTACTACCCATTCTTCAATTACCCGGGAGAGTTAACCATTCAGTTTGAAGATGAGTTTAATCTCTGTCTGAAACTCTCACATGAAATCTCTTATTTACAAGATCCTCCAAGGTTCTGTCATTTCTTTTTGACTTCCATTTTGTTGCACATAAATTTGAATTTTAGGTTCTTCAATCAGTCCTTCCAATAAAAGATGAAGAGGTTGTTCTAGGACAATATGATGGCTACACAAGTGATCCAACTGTTCCTGATAATTCAAATACTCCTGAGTTTAATCTCTGTCTGAAACTCTCGCATGAAATCTCTTATTTACAAGACCCCCCAAGGTTCTACGATTTCTTTTTTATTCCATTTTGTTGGACATAAATTTGACTTTTAGGTTCTTCAATCGGTCCTTCCAATAAAAGATGAAGAGGTTGTTCTAGGACAATATGATGGCTACACAAGTGATCCAACTGTTCCTGATAATTCAAATACTCCTACATTTGCAACTGTGATTCTGCGGATACACAATGAGAGATGGGAAGGTATTAAACTTTTTCTTAAGTTACTGTACATATTACCTGCTTCTAATTTTAAATTTTTGACTCTTTGTCTTGTAGAATATTTAGCTGCTTTCAGGAATTACACTGTAATAAGAGGCAGCCACTATCTGAGGGCAATGTTGCTCCATCTTCCTACTTTAAGGCATCAATAGGCATCTGTATTGCTTGCCACTAATCAAATCAAAAACTCATATGCTGCAGGTGTTCCATTTGTACTAAAGGCGGGGAAAGCATTGAACTCCAGAAAAGCAGAAATACGTGTTCAATTCAAGGATGTTCCTGGTGATATATTCAAATGTATGGTGTTCTAATGTTTAAATGTATATTTAAACTACTCTATTGTTTCCTTATTCAACTCACCTTTTTTGCATTAAGATGGAGAGTAGAGTTAATCAAAGTTACATCTTGTTGTGAATTGAACAAATTGTATATTGGCTTCCCCATTTATTCAGTGCCTGCATTTCTGAAGAGAATAATTGTTTATGGTCTTCAAATATTTTATAATATCTTGATTGCCAATATGTTTTGACCCACGCTTTTCACCCATCATTTCTCATCACCATGATGAGGACAAAGGGAGCAAAAAAAGAATGAAGCTTCACCAAATGAGGAGATGAACATCTTGTGCTTTTTGGGGCATGTTCTGGCTAGTTTATCATAGGTCTGCTATATTATTATGGAAGCAACTGTGTTATAAGCATCAGCTATAATCACGGTCTTAAATGATGGTTGTGGTAGGTCAAGAAAGATCTTATTTCAAAAGAATTACAATAATGCGGCTGCTTTGTTCTTGTGGAGTATATATTCTCACTAAGTGTTACTATGTTAAAGTGTGCATGTTGTGCACATCCTTCTCCCCCATTATATCTGCGTGAGCCTGTGATTGAAGCAGTGTTCTTTCTCAATCCCTGCTAGTAACGCTCTTACTTTTTTCTGTTATCTTGCCAGGTAAGAAACAAGGCAGAAATGAGTTTGTAATACGACTGCAACCTTCAGAGGCAATGTATATGAAGCTTACAGTACGTGAATAAATCTTACTATGTGCTTATAATCCAACTGTTCCCTGGCTACCCCCATTGTTCATTGTTGCAGTCTGATGCCATTGAAGTGGCTTTATGTGGCGTTTGTGTGAAATGTGTTCATTTGTACATGTGGCTGTTAAATGTTTCAGTTGCTGTAATGCAGCATTTTACAGCTAGAAGGCTTGAAGCCTGACTATAATCTCCTGTGATACAGAAATTTAGTCATGAATCTAATGATATACACTCCATTTAGAAGTCACCATATGTCAAGGATTTTTGCCTTGTGTCTGCTTTTGAGCTAGATATATTAGCTTTGACTGACAACTGAGCCATTTTACTGATATATATGCTTGTTCAAGATAGATAATTGTGGTGATTAAACAAGACACCATCGGCTTGAAAATTTAAACTCAATGGCTGTATAATATGTTAAGGAGTTCTTTATTTAGCGACCAGCTTAGCTTCTTACATAAACAAACATGTGAGAGCCAGATCAGTTAAGGAGGCAGTGTTTGGCCTCATAATCATAGGTCCAATCATACACTATAATCCTCGGTGTCCTATGCAGCACCAGCCGTTCAATTTTATTTCTTGTTCCCAACACATACCCCTTTCAACCTGGGAGTTATAAACAATGGTCATAAACTTGTTAATTCTGATGTTACATTATCTACGGTGTTCTTCAACCGTTGTATAGACTCTACAAAATCTTTCTAGGCATGCATTTTGAGTTCCTCGAAGTTACATTAGTGAAAGTTGGATCATCATGCACCGTCTGTGTAACTTTGAGAAGTTACATTAATTGAAAGTTGGATCATAATGCATCATTTGTGTTACTTTGTTTCTCTCACCATAATGCTTTCCTAGTTAGATCTGCCATAAGGACGACCCATAGTTAACTCTTGGTCATTTTGTCTTAGTAGATCTTGAATGGATGGCCATTTTCGTCGATGAAAATTGAGCTTGTGGTAGATCTCTGTCAAATTGAACTGACATAATGTTTCTTGATGCAGGTCAAGCAACCTGGGCTGGAAATGGATACTGTACAAAGTGAGCTAGACTTGTCGTATATGCATCGATATCAAGGAGTTACTATTCCTGAGGCCTATGAACGTCTTATTCTTGACACGTAAAAGAAATCCTTGCCTAGCCAACTCTAAATATGATTGTATATATTCCGGTTAGCTTTTCCCATGATCAACATATACATAATGCTAGTAATGTGGTTGCTCTCGTGCCATGGAAAAATGGTATCCTGATGTTCTAAAGAATATGTCAATGGTATTTAGCTTGGTGAGTGTACATGGTGCAATCTGGTGCAGCTTTTCACCAAAATGTTCTAAGCCGTACTCAAACTGTGAAAATGAAATTGGGTACATCGTTAGGTTGAAATATAATAAGATATTATTTGCACATACATAAATATGTATTCAATAAGGTTGCAATATAGCTTGTAATTATACATATATAACTTGTAATTTGCGGTTTGGTTGGTTTGTAAGAAGGGAGAAATGGGATCAAACAACTGCTTTTGGACACAAATTAAATGGCTTACAAAATTACCGTTTGGTTAGTCTGCCGTTTATAAAATCATCCTTTACCCACATCCTTAATTGAAATTTGCTTTTGCAGAATTAGAGGTGATCAGCAGCATTTCGTCCGTAGAGATGAGTTGAAGGTAAGAAAAAGCTTGAATGTATGGATGTCTATCTATTGGGTGTAAGTTCTTGAACTGAAATACATTGACGGCGCAAAGCTTCCTCTGTCTATGGTATCCGGGGAAGGGTCGAACTACCTTTATCCTATTTTATACAATTTTGTTTTGTATTATATGCAAGAGACTATTTCTATGATCTAGATCCATGATCACCGGTTCACACAACGATAACCCTACTATTGTTTCATCACCACTTTTTTAAGAAAGAGGTGAAACATAACTCTTGAATTCAGGTCTATTATTCGAAATCTTTATAAAACACTGAATTTCTTGTTACGCCAAGACTTCCTTCACATTCTTGAGCTGACAATGGCTTCAAATTTCCAGGCGGCTTGGGAGATCTTTACTCCTCTTCTGCACAGGATTGACGATGGGCAGTTCAAGCCGATCCCATACGAGCCAGGCAGCCGAGGTCCAGCACAAGCCGACGAGTTGCTCATGAAAGTCGGTTACGTGCAAACCCACGGCTACATCTGGATCCCCCCCACTTTATAGTGTGACATGGCATTCCTGCTCGATTTTCCCAGCTCCTCGTAACTCGGCTTTGTTATCATTTGCTTGTAACGGTATGCACCATAGCATGTAGCATGCATATCTATAAAAGCTAGTATCATACAGCTTTCGAATAATCGGTTCAACCTTGTTATCTGGGATTTGTATCGTTTGGACGATTTCGGTTTGTGACGTATAAGGTGACCTCCTATTGGGCCCACTTTTCTACTTGTGTGGTGGCATGACCCCCCCCCCCCAACTAGGTGGCGGTCGCACAAGGACATTGTAATGGGTGCGATGGATTAGTATTCGTGTACTTTTTTGTTAATAAGTAATCCTATCGTTGAAAATTATCCTTTCGAGTTCTTCGTGTACTTTGCTTTCTTATCGAATAAGATTTTTTCACCTAAGAGCTGTATAAATGATCATTATATTTGACCAACTCGAGTATTTTATGTACATATTAATTTAGGTTGACATTACTATTACGTGTTCAAGATTTTGGATACATAATTAGAAGTATATAGAGATACA
>JAODPA010133527.1:0-16591 GCA_025585075.1 Nepenthes mirabilis
AAAAAAAAAAAAAAAAAAAAAAGTAATTGGATAGAGTCATATGCCTTCATCAGATCCACCTTTAACGCACAACGCGGGACCCCCTTATTCAGGTGGTATCTATGAAGTAATTCCTGTGCAAGCAAAATGTTATCTCCAATGCTCCTGCCAGGAACAAAAGCAGTTTGACACTTTGCAACCAGGAAGGGAAGCGAAGGTTTAATGCGGGTGACAATGACCTTGGAGATGATCTTATATAAAACGTTGCAGCAGGCGATGGGCCGGAAATCTAAGACCTTTGAAGGCAATTTGATTTTCGGGATTAAGCACAATAAGGTCGCGTTGATTTGTTTTAATAGCTTCCCATGCTGAAAGAAGTCTTTGATAGCTTTTGTTATGGAAGGGCCAATTTAGTTCCAAGTAGCTTTGAAAAATTTTGCAAAAAATCCATCCGGCCCCGGAGCTTTATTATCATCAATGTAGAAAAGGGCATGACGGATCTCCTCATCATTTAGGGGCCTACACAACCGCTGTACCTTTGGGAATGGCCCGCTCAATCTGCCCATACCTAGGAGCTGAGAAAAATGATTGATGAAAACCTGCTGTACATCCTCCAAGCTACTCGAATTAGATCCATCTCCTTTGGTTAAGGCGAGAATTGGATTCTTGTTGCGATTGCCAACAATTAATTAAAAAAGATATTTCGTACATTGATCGCCGTTCCGGAGCCAGCGGATTTTTGCTTTTTGTTGAAGTAATTCTAGTTCAAGTCTCAGCGCTCTACGATAATCAGCTAGCAGGTTTTCCTCTTCATTAACCCCGAGTTGAGGGACAGCAAACAGGCCATTCTTCTGGAAGACTTCAAGGGCCTATCGCGTACGAGAAACACCTTCAGAGACATTTCCCATGTTACGATTAATCTCCTTTATCCTCTCTTTTATGAGCCTCAATTTAGATACAACCCGAAACATGGGGACACTATGGATAGTGATATTCTAACATTGTTGAACAATAGAGATAAAACGAGGATACTGAGTGATAAAATTGTTGAACCGGCCCCCTTAGGGGGTCTCCCTGCAAGAAAGTTGTCTTACCCCCAGGTAATTCCGCTCAGAAGGATTTGTCTTCAGACAATTCCTTCAGCATTCTTCAGGAGCCTCTCCCAGAAGACCCTATGGGATCCGATATTCACATCCCGCCGAATCTACTGATTAAGGTTTCCCTGGCTCCTCCTCTCTGTGACCCTGCCTCAACCCTCCGCCCTAGAAATCAACATGCCCCTCTCTCAAATGGTTCTGATGAGGGGTGGCTCCTTGCTAGGATTGAGCTCCAGCTCAAGTCCCCCCTAGACCCCGATATTGAAAGACCATATATTTGACTTGATTGCTCCAATGATGAGGCCCCGGCCTGTGACCTTTCCGTCTCTCGACTGTTGATGGATTTTGGCCCAGTGGATTGCCCTGGCCAGTCCTCCCCTGCTAGCCCAAATGAGTCGTCGTGTATAGGACTAGCTTCTGATATGTCGGACTCTAATTGCTATGATTTTGTGTCTAAGAGTAGGAGGCGTAAATCCTCTAAGAAGCTTAGAAATGTTCGGGGGCCTAAGAAGCGCAATCCCCTTTCACCGGTCTCTCATGAATAGCATTGCATGCTGGAATGTGAGGGGTCTCAATGGGGTTGTAAAGGCCCATGAAGTACGCAACCTCAATAGGTCCCACGATTGTTCCATTATTGGCCTGGTTGAGACTAAAGTTGCTGAGAAAAATGCGGCCTCCATTTCGGTTAGGATTAATCCTAATTGGCACTGGTCCATGAACTATTCCATCTCCTCTGTTGGGAGGATTTGGGTTGGCTAGGCCCAAAGAAGGTGGCTGTCAATATTATCTCCAAGGAAGACCAGGTTATCCATACCGATGTGTCATTCCTTGAGGATAATTCTCATTGCCTTCTATCCTTTGTTTATGGTGCTAACTTAGACGGTCCCCGAAAACTTCTTCGGCAAAGCCTAAGGAGGAATTCGGGCCTCTCGGGGGATATTCCTTGGGCGGTCCTGGGAGACTTTAATGCTATTCGTTTGGCGACTGAGACCCTTGGTGGCTCTTGGCACCATAAAAGTTCCATCGATCTTAATGACTGCCTTAGGGACTGTGACCTTGAAGATGTTTGCCATGAAGGTCAGTTTTTCACCTGGAACGATGGCCGCGACCCGACCACCCGTATCTACAGAAAATTAGATAGAGTGATCGCTAATGGTCAATGGTTTGAATTGACCTAACTTTAATTAGGTCAATGGTCAATGGTCAATCTTTAGAGAGAAGTTCTCCTCCTTCTCTCTAACTTTCAAATTCAAATTCAAATTTAAATTCGATTTCTGCCTGACGCTCCTCCCGTCTTCGGCGCCGGCGCACGTCATCGGCCATGGCCTTCAACCCTGCTCCTCCTCCGGTGTCTGCCTCCCCTGTCCGTCCCCCACTCTACCCATTCTCCTCTCTGCTGTACAACGACGAACCCTCTGTGAACCCTTCCTTGAACCCTTCTTCAATTAGGTCCTAGGATTCTGTTTCGTCTTCGCTCCCGGAGCTCGCCATCGACAAATCTGTCGATGTCCCTGCCCCCTCCCATTCCTGGGTCGATGTAGTCAAGAAGGACGGTTCTGGGTGTAGCCCAGAACTTCAGTTCTTCCCTCATCAGGATTCTAAGTCCTCTGATGGCGCCCTATCTCCTCCGCCAGAGGTCATCGAGCAAGGAAATGTCTATTGGGGCCATACCCTTGTAGGCTATTTCCTTAATTCACCCCACACTTCACGGCTGTTAAGGCAATTGCCATGAAGATATGGGCCCGATTCGGTCTCAAGCAAGCCGCCGGCAACAAAGGACTTAGAATGCTTGTGCAGAAATGCTTGTGCGCTGGCCCCTAGGTATTTTTTGGTAAGGCAATATTCCTCAAACGCTGGAAGCCAGGAATGGATTTGTCCAAAGAAGAACACAAGCGATTTCCAATCTGGATTAAAATGTCGAACATACCGCTCAAACTATGGTCTCCCGGTAGACAAAGCTGGTTAGCTAGTGCGATTGGAATCCCTCTTCAGATTGATCCCAGGACAGCACGAATGGAGAATCTCTCCTTTGCAAAGATGTGCGTTGAAGTTGGTGTGGATGGGCCATTCCCTAACTCCATCGCTATTCAATTTTTATTTTTGGTAAGTAAGTGTGTATTTTGGATTAATGGGAGAAATATTTACAAAAAGATATATTGTAATTCCAAGTTTTTTGACTTGGAGTTAGAACATAAAACGCTATGACATACCCCGAGCAGCTGATACAACAGAGAGTTCCTCAAAAAACCGAAGAGGAACTATCTAACAGAAGAACAAAAAAATAACACTTTCGTTATACAAAATCAAAAGCAAAAAAAGTTACTCCCGAGAAGACCAGAACAACCATCCGATCATCTCGTAGCAACTAATAACATCAACCCGGATCTGCCGGCAACCCATAGCATCCCAGACTTCCAACAGCAAGGAGTACAAGGCAGCAGCAAGCAAACAACAGCAGCACAAACTAGAGATTTCCATCTAATCAGCATCGATCAGCAAACAATTAACTGCAGCATACAGCAGCACAGCAGCAGCATACAGCACGTTGTGCTCTACATCGGCCAAATTCCGAGAAGCTAGTGAATTCAGCACAATCATCTCTTTATGAAGCCTTCTGTCCAGGTTCCAAATGCACCAAGGCAAATTACCAAGTAGTGAAATACCACCTGGCAACAAATTGCTTCTGCTGGAAGCCAACCCGTTGTGCTCGATGCCAACAAATTGGCCATCTGGAGACAAATTGCCGGTCCATGTCTGCTTCCGGTAATTCTCATCCCAAGCATCTTGGTTCAACCCATGGTGTTCCTATCCAAAGTGACAATGTAAGGCCTACCGTTTCTATTGATGCAACTGGTCCTGTCCCTAATGTGGAATCTGATGACCAATTATCTGTGCCTCCAATCGGCGCTAACGGTAAATCTTATCAATTACCCTGTTCTGTGAATAATGATGCCATGCCTCCCCCCCATCATTTTGCTGTTGATGGTTGTAGTGGATGTTGCATTAGTAATTCACCAATTGGGGCCGTTCTGGACTCTCAATCCATTGGTCAGCCGGTTCCCCCTAACCCAGACCCCCCTAATCCTGACCAGGTGTATCTGGTTCCTTCAACCTCTCCTGATGATAGTGGGTACCAAGAGTGCCCTTTGGATGTATCCGGTTGTTTGGAAGAGTCCCTCGATACTCAGAGTTCGGACTTGGCTCCTAACTCACCTAATTCCCGGAACCATCACCATTTGGATTTGGATGAGTATATGCTAACCCCTAACTCAATCAAGCAGATTTCTTTGAAATATTCGTCGAATTCCCCTTTGATTGATGAATTGCGGGGTAATTAATCTGAATGGAAGATTTCTAAAACAAGGAAAAAGAAAAAAATCTGCCTCTCGGAAATCCAGGGGTGCCTCTGGCTCTTAGAACTTGCTGCCGGGGTTCTTTTTCTCTGGGTCTTGCACCTGGGACCCTTCTTTTTGGTTTTCTGTCATACTGTTGCATGCTCTATATTGGCATGCCTTTTGGATTGATTAATGAGGGCGGTTTGCCCTTGAGCTTTACGAGAGGGATTTTGTTGTGGTGAGTTGTTCTTGATCTGTGTCTGTGTACCCTGGCTGGTGCTGCTGATGGTGTGGTACTGCTATCCAGGCTGGGCTTGGTTGTTCTAGCAATCTTTCAAAATCAATTACTATTGGCTGTAACTACAATTGTAGTTGGCATTCTAGAAATGGCTACTACCTTGCAATCCACTCCTTAAATGGGCACTCGTGAACTTTGCAATGCATCAAGATGTAGTTGCTACCTGATGGGGGAAGTACATCAGTTGAAGGCTGGGATGTAAATTTGGCATCTGATAGTCTGGCTGATGGGAGGTGTAGCTCGACCTGATGCGATTGAGGGCTTGATGTTCAGTTGCAATTGGGTTATTAACCAATTGGGTTGGAAGATGCTGAGGAATTGCTGTCTTTTCCTTTGGAATATTGCTGCTGACGCTTTGATTATCACACGTGGTCTAGTATCTTGTTGCGAGGTGTTTCCTACAGTGGTCTAAATGATCTATGCTGCAGCTGCTGTGTGGCTTTGTGAAGGTGCTGGCTGTCTACAGATGGTGTCATCTGCTAACCTTGATGATGCTTGAAGGCAGTTGGCAGATTGTCCATCGCTGAAGCCGGATGGGAGTTGCAGATCATGTGCTGGCCGATTATGCTGGAGGCTATCTTGGGAGTTGCTCTGCCAGGAGCAAGCTCCTCTCTTGTCTGACTGATGTTGTTGCGGTGTGACCTTGCTGGTTTGCAGTTGGCATTCATTAGCATGTAGCTGCTGATGGCTATTTGCATGGAATTTCCTAATGATTACATGTGTTGAAGCCGCAATGCTTGCTTTGTTGGTGGTGGCAACTCATGTGTTGGGGCTTGGGGTGGCAGTTCTGCCCCCTTGCTGATGCGGCAATCTCATCCGGTTTTGAAGTTGCTGCCTTTGGTAGCTCGTTTGTTTGGGCTTACCTGCTGTGAGAGCTGCTGATGAGCACGGGGTTACTGCTGTATGGTCTACTGGCAGTTTTAGGATGCTGCTCCTGCTGTCCGCTACAGTATGTTGATGCTTAGATATTGGTGTATGTGATTGTTGGTGCTGATGCGGCACTTTTGCTTGATGTGTCTTCTGCTTCCCTGGGGTAGCCCTAGCTTGATCCGGGATTGCAGGTGAGACATCATGATTCACTATTGGCATCTGTGGTCGAATTGCTGAAGAATTTTGGTAAGGCATACTTGCTGCAATGAGGCTGTGTAGGTGGTCTGTACTGCTGTGCGGTCGCTGACCCTGTGAGTTTGATGCTGAGCCTGCTATGTGGAATTTTGGATGCTAAGGGTATACTTCAATAGATGCCGTTTTGCTTCCTACTGTGTAACTTTGGGATGCATTGCGGTTGTGGGTAGCATGTTTTTGTAAAATGACAGTTTCATTTTCTATTTTTTGTTTGATCGTACCTCTTAGAGGTTTTTGTGTGGATATATCTGATGTACTTGTCGCTTGGGGTATGCCCTAGCGTTTTTTGTTCAAACTCCATGTCAAAAAACCTGGAGTTAAAACATTGTGTTTTGTAATTTTTTCTCCCATCAATCCAAAATACACACTTACTTACCAAAAAAAAGAGTGCTGGTAGGATATAACAGTTGAGAACCTTAGTAAGTTCCGCTCAGCTTTTCCGTTGGATGTGGCAGAAAAGGGTTTCCCCTTGATGCTTATTTGTTGGCTTTCCAACTAGTTTTTTCGGTTGACATCTCTCAAACCCATAGTGCCTCATTCTCTCAATAGGAGGAGAAGGTTGTTTTTTGGATTCCTGTCTTCCTTGCTGAATTTTACTTACAAAAAAAAAAAAAGTCTTCCTTGCTGAATTCGGCAACAAGTTATCCGGGTATCCAGAATTGTAATCAGTTTGAATTTTTAGCTGGGCTACATGGCAATGCCTCTCTGATCCCGACTGAAGAACCCTGGCTACAAGACAAGTCTTGGAGGCGGCGTAAAGCTGCTTCCATGAAAAACCGGACTTCTCATGCATGAAAATCTGCGGCTGCTGGTTTGGGAGTGGGTGGTTTTGTGCCTTGAGGCAGCTTGGAGGACTGAGTGCTTTTTGTACTAATATGCGGCCGAAGTGGCCTTGCGTGATGTTTCTGGAGTGTTTTTTGTCTCATTGGGCAGAGTAGACGGAGATGCTCTTGAGGCTGGAGTGGCCTTGTGCCTTCAACATCCGGAGTTCTGTGAAGAGTTGGATCTGTGAAGTGCTGGTTCTGTTCTCCTTGGATGGAGTGGCTTTGCTTCTTTATCCGGAGTGCATTTGGACGGAGTAGATTTGCCCGACTTATCCGGAGTGGGGCGGTGTGTTCAAGGTGGCTTCTTCTAAGGTGGTGGTGAGGAGGACGGAGTGTTTTGTTCGCTTTATGGCCGGAGTGGATATGCGTGAGATGAGGCCGGAGTGGCTTCGCATCCGGAGTGCCTGTCTTGTTAAAAGGCCAGAGTGGGATTGAGTCAGTTGAATCCGGAGTGCAATTTGCCGGAGTGCATTTTGCTGAAGCGCAATTTTGCCAGAGTGCATTTTGCTTGTTCCGTTCCTTTGGGGGAGTGGTAGCTGCTGCTGGCTCTAGCTGATGCTGGTTTACATGTGCAGTTGCTGGCTTGGGGTAAGGAGAAGCGGTATTACATAAAATTGGAATATGCCTGTTTTTGTTATTTGGACTAGGTGGGCCGGGATCTAAGTGGCTGGTTTAGAATCTAATTGTTGTTTCTTTCGCTTGGTTCATGATTCGGTTCATGGCTGTTATGCCCTAACTCTTTGTTCTAATTCTAAGTTGGTAAAACACTTGGAGTTAGAACATTCTTTTGTAAATTTTCATTCATTTTAATGCATTTACTTACTTATCCAAAAAAAAAAAGTGGTTCCTGTGATGGTTTGATACCTGAAGATGCTGATCCTTCTGGTCGTGGTTGGGGCTGTGAGCTGTTCGGGGTTGATGATGGTGATGCATTGCTCCTGTTGGCAAGTGATGCTGGTTGCGGTTGGTCTTATGCCTGGGGATAGTGATGCTGCCGAATTTGTAGTGAATATGCTGATGCTTAAGGCCGGAGTTGAATTGTGCTTCATAAAGGTCGGAGTGATTTAAGGACGGAGTTGAATTGTGTTTCTTGATGGCCGGAGTTGCCTTGCGCTTTTTGAAAGCCGGAGTGATCAGTGGCGCCTTAAAGGCCGGAGTTGCCTTATGCGTCTTGGAAGCCGGAGTAAATTGTGAGAGACTTGAGGGCCAGAGAGGCCTTGTGCCTCTTAAGGCCGGAGTAGCTTTTTGCCTTTTGCCAGAGAGGCTTTTAATGTGCCGATTTGGATCTGCATTTTAAGTGCGTTTTCGACGTGCGTTTCAAGTGCCGATTTGGATTCGTGCTTTTTAATGTCGATCTCGATATTGACCGGTTTTCTTCCTGTTGCCAATTTTTGGTACTGCCCATGGATGGGCATGATATGTTTAGGAACTACTCTACGGATGTTGGAGTGTTTTGATTGTATTGTGTGAATATTAGTATTTTTATTTCTCTGTTTGTTTCATAAGATGTATTAATGTGTTCGGGGCATGCCCTAACGCTTATGGTTTATCCCCAAGTTGGAAAAACACTTGGAGATAAATCATTACTTGTAAAATTTTTCTCCCATTAATCCAAATCACTTACTTACCAAAAAAAAAAAAAAAGAAGCTTCCTGGATAAAGCTGTTTCCTGATGCTATTTTGGCATGAGCTGATGAATGCTGGTCTGGATATACTTTGTGTGGTTCATGAACCTTTTTTTTTTTTTTTTTTTTGGTAAGTAAGTGAATTTGGATTAATGGGAGAAAAAAAATTTTACAAACTATGCATTACCTCCAAGTTATTTGACTTGGAGATAAGGTATAAACGTTAGGGCATACCCCGAGCAACTTGGTACAAAACATGACACCAAAAAGAACACAAAAAAACCTCAAGGAGGCCAAGAACTTTCAGCCATCATTGCAAGTTCCATACACAGAATCTACATGCAGGTCCCTTCATCCAGCTGCAGCTGCCGGCTCCAAACTAAATGACAGAGCCAACAATCTTCAGCGCCACTCAAAGCACTCAAATAAATCAGCCCGCTAATCGTTATTGCATTAATCCACACTCTGCAGCTTTTATGTAAAAAGCTCCACAGCCAAGTACAGCAATGCACTTAAAAATACAGCATCTCGCCATATATTCTGGAACCGCAACAGAGCACACTTCAGCAGCGAGCTGAAGAACTACTGCTTCAGCAGTACAACCACCAGCACAGTTTCGAGATCCTCAGCCACAACACAGCAGGATGGTCATTCAAACCAGCAACTGCATCAAAAGTCAGCAAGAGGAAGCAGCAGCACTCCCAGCAGGTGAGCCCATAGCACAAGCAACCAAAGGCAGCAGCAGCCACAGATTGAAAAAAACCAGCAGATCCAGCATTGGAAAAAAATTAACGCATCAGCATAGGGAAGCAAATCTGCCAAGCCAGACCCCTGCACATGAATTGCCACCTCCAGCAGAAACAGCAAGCCAACCAGTAGTTCTCACACAATTGGAAGAAATTCAGTCCAGCTTACATCATTCCATGAAAGCAGTAGAAGATTCCATGCACATAGCCATCAGCAGCAACAGCAAATAAGAACCGAGCCAGCTGAAGAAAATCAATCCAGTACAGAACAAATCAGAACAAAAATTTCCACTCTTTACAACCGGCAATCATGGACCATCACACATCCAGCGGCCAGCAGGGCAACAGGAAAACCATGAGCCAGGAAGTTGTCGTCCACCTATTGTAGCTCCCGTAAATAGCATCAGCAATCAAACAGCAGCTACCATCAACGGCCGACAACAAACAACAGGCAAGGGCAAACCCTGCAGGCACACTAACATGGAGAGCACACCCTCCAATTACCCCAGGTGTGGTCGAGAGCCCAGTAAGACACACACACCCAAAAAGCCCGACCCCAAGCTTGGCCTCAGACAAAACCAAGCAACATCAGTTTTCCACCAGCAGCTAAGCAAAAGACAAATGCATCACGTCCCCAGTCTCACGCCAGCAAAATACAGCAGCATTAGCAACCAGTTTTTCCATCCACAACAGGCTACTTCCATTGCATCATCAGCCATATCCCCCATCCCCTGCATCTGGCTCCAGCAGCTTCCATTTGGTATCAGTTCTCTGTCATTTGCACTGTCTTTACATCTCAGCATTCCATAGCAGGGGCCAGCTCACACCCGACAGCAACAGGAAAGAAGGCATCACATACGACTGCAACACAACTCCACAGAACATCAAGCCCCTGCTTCAGCAGCGATCCCAGCATCAGCATGAAATAGCAGACCGACAACATTAAAAAATTAGCCGAAGCAGAGTTCGGCCTGGTGGTGACTAACGCTTACGCCTTCCCTCTCCACCCGGGTTCAATCCTCCGCGGAAGCATCAGTGGTACTGTGCCTCCCAAAAAACCCTTTGGGGTTTCCGGGTTATGGGGCCGCAGTGCGGTGGGGCCAGTCACTTTAAAAAACTTACCCTTAACACGGTTTTACTTACCAAAAAAAAAAAGACAACATTAAAAATTACAGCATCACATCCACAGCCACTCCATCAGTGACAACCCGATCCATCATTAAATGCTACAGACCAAAGCTTACAATAGCAAAAAGCAAAATCCAAACATCGGCTGTAGCAAAGTTCACTCATACACCCAGGTAAACTACACAGAAGAGGAAAGGCAGACCCACAGCTTCATTTATAGTGGGCATAGTTGACACAACCAACCAGAGCATAGACCCAGGAGCCCCAAACATATTCAACAACAGCACCAATGCCCCAGTTCCATCATCAGCACAGTGAGCCACCAGCACAGGGACATGTGCAACAACAGCAGCAAGTGGGGCAGCTTGAGAAACTTCAGGAGCAAAACAGACGAAGAAAACTGAACAGGCAGTAAATAGTCCAGCCACTATAACAACGAAGGGGGAGTCACAACAGGACCCATAACCCGCTTCAAGAAAAAACACGAGCCACAACAGAACATATAAAACCAAAAATTTTTTTTTTTTTTAGAAACCCGGATTCTCAGAGGAGGGAATATGACACAAACCAAAGGCGATGAAATAGAATGCATAACAGTGAGCCGAAATGATAACCGAAACAAAGATAAATGACGAACCAACAAAGCCCCCCCAAAAAAAAGGGGCAAGACACTCAAAAGAAAACAAAATGAGGAGCCGAGCAACAGGAGGTCAAAACCAGAACTCATCAGATTATTCCTAGGGGAATAATGTTTTTTTTTTAAAGGTTCCAACGCCTAACTAGGGGAAGGTTAGGGCGGCCGTCAAAATGCAAGGAGGCCTTCAATTTATCACGAACAATATTAGTAATCTGAGAGCAAATATGGGAAATATCCATAGGGGAGGATTTCTCAAAAATCCGATTATTTCGTTCTCTCCAGTTAAAATATACGGTAGCCGCAAGAGACAGACGTTTGGATAGGGCAATAAGATTCATTCCTTTCCATTGTTGAGCAGCCCAATTAATGTTTTGGGACCATTGAGGATAAGGCCATTGAATGCCAGCTTTCCTTTGGACGGAGGTCCATAAGGACTTAGAAAAGGCACATGAGAAGAAAAGATGTTCATGATTTTCATGGTCCGAGTTGCAAAAAATGCATGTATTGGATAGGTTTGGGGCACCGTGAATACGATCTTTGGTGTTAAGCCTACCCTTGATAGCCAACCATAGAGTAAATGCATGGGCAGGAATATGGAGAGTGCCCCAGACTAATTTTGTCCAACTCAGCTTCGGCTTGGGAGGGTGGATCAGAAGGTATGCAGACTTGGTCGAAAAAAAACAATTCGGGCTCCCGTCCATCTCACGGAATCTTTTTACTCACTATTAGGGAGATAAAGGGGCATGTTTTTGGCGAGCCTACAGACTTCCTGATCGTGAGGATTAGGCCAATCCCAACGATCGTCTCTGATTATTTGAGATACCTTGACGTCCCAAGGTTTTTTTTTTGGTAAGTAAGTATTTTGGATTAACGGGAGAAAAAATACAAAAGTTATGTTTTATCTCCAAGTATTTTGACTTGGATTTAAAATATAAAAAGTTAGGGCATACCCCGAGCAATCGGTACATCAGACAATACCAAAATAGCCTCTAATGAAACAACGTTCAACAGAAAAACAAAAAAAGTAATATGAAGTTACAAGATCAGCTTCAAACAACAACAGTGCAAGATCATCTTGCTGTTCAGCCTCAAACAACACCACTTGCGGTGCATCCGGTCCCAGCTACAGCATAGTGCATACTGGCAACTGCCCAGCATACTGGGACACAACAAGCTGCACCAAGATCAGCAACATGCCTAGATTGAGCATCAGGAAAAGAGACGGTCAAAATCGAATTTAACCACATCGGCGATGGCTCCTACCATGCCTCCAAATATTCCAGCAGCAACATCAGCTCCCAAACCAGCTGAGAAAATAGGAGCGTAATGTATGCACATCAGCACACCAACCAGGCCATAGAGGCTGCCAAATGTAATAGCATGGACCAGCACTTATCTCAACACAAGCACAGTGCATCAAATTGACAGGCAGCATCTGCAACCTGCAATACAGCATCACTGGAAAAAATCCAACAAATCAGCAGCTAATTTCACAGCTACAAGTAGATCCACCCAGCTTCAGAACCATGACCCAACAGTATCCACTGCCAGTAACACAGCATCCACTGCCAGTAACACAGCATCCACCGTCACACAAACCTGGCAGCAGAAAGATGCTAACACCCAGCAGTACTGCACTTTCGCAGATACACTCTGCAATTCAGGGCCTCCAGAGTGTATCCACAATATCAGCATAAGATAAGCAGACAAGGTCCACAACACAGTCGGACAAGGCCAGCCTTACAACACGGGCCAGCAGAACCCCAAAACATACGAACAAGGATCAGATCCCCCTAAACGAGCTTCACAAATCCCAATTCAGGAGCATCTTTTAGCAACCAGTCCGAAAAATCCCCAGACGGATGGGCCATCAAACCAATCGTCCCAGCACGGGAGCAGTTCAGAGGGAGCAGCTACATAAACCCACCAGGGAACTACATCTACTACAGCAATTATCAGGAATGAGGTCGCCGGGCTTTCTTGGAGGCAGATTTACGCCGTCGGCGTTCAGCAGCCGCTCGTTCCCACCCATTAATAGCCTACCTAGCAAATTGCTCATCCTCATAACGTTGGCGATCGTCATAACAAACCACATCACCAGCAACAGGATTCGCAAAGGACTTAGCAGTTCCAACTCCACTACCAGAATCCACATTCCTAGAAGGCGCCCGGATTGCAACTCCACTAGCCTGGTGGACAGGATTGCAAGGCGACAAGCCCTGCACAGCAGCCACATTCCCAGAAGAAGGTCCCACTGGTACACAGGTAGCCTGAGAGCAACATGGTAGGTGAAGATCAGGGCATTGCAGGATACTATTATCATCAGAAAATGAAGAAATGGCACGGGCCAATGGATCACCAGCATTAGGATCCACATTGGGCAGAGCGTGGACCAATCCACGCCTCAAAACTGTGTTAAGGGTAAGCTTTTTATAATGACTGGCCCCACCGCTTCGCGGCCCCATAACCCAGAAATCCCGAAGGATTTTTTGGGAGGCTCAGTACCACTTATGCTTTAGCGGGGAATCGAACCCGAGTGGGGGAGGCACACTTCCGTGTGTTTAACCACTCCGCCAACTCCCGCGTCGGTGGCGTCCCAAGGTAAACCCATGACCATACGAATACGATCCGAGCTGAGTTTACTGAGCGGGCCGATAGGGTGCCAGTGGTCATGCCAGATAAAAGTATCAGCTCCATCACCAATGTTCTTAATGGAGTGAGAGCGCATAAAGGAACGGAGTTTCATGATCTTTCTCCAACTCCATGGAGCTGAATCAGGGACTTTAAGAGTCCAGATACATCGGTCCTTGATCTTAGTCTTGTGGATCCAAGAAGACCAGGCCGATTCAGGGTCCTTTGACAAGATACGCCACAAGAGTTTGCAGATGAGGGCTTCATTCTGAGCCTACAAGTTCTTGAGCCCCAGCCCACCTTCGCTCTTCGGGTAGCAGATATCAGCCCAGGCTACTTTTGCGTTAGCCTTTCCATCAGTAGAACCGTTCTAAAGGAACCGCCTCATCATGGAGTCAATCTGATTAAGAATAGTCTTGGGAAGAATGAAAATTGAAGCCCAATAGAGATGAACGGATGAGAGGATGGAGGCAACAAGTTGCAAACGACCTCCAAAGGATAGCCATCTGTTCTTCCACGAGTTAATTCGGCGAGTGATTTTCTCGGTAAGAGCATTACAATCCCAAATCGAGAGCCTGGTGGATATCAGAGGGACACCAAGGTACCTAATGGGGAGAGAGCCCACTTTGAAACCCAAAATGTCGGTAATATTCTGAGGAATAGAGGGATCTTTAGCACAAATGAAGATTTCACTCTTATTAACATTTGCCGAAAGCCCGGAGAGCCACTGAAATTCCTCAAGGCAATTCTTAAGAATATGAATAGAGTTGACGTCAGCATGAGAGAAGAGGAGAAGGTCGTCCGCAAAAGCGAGCATGACAGTATGAGTCGCCTCACAATTCCTATGAAATTGGAAGTTTGGATTCCTACAAGCCTTGAATTCAATAATCCCATTCAACACCTCCATAACCAAGACAAAGAGGTATGGGGAAATGGGATCGCCTTGTCGGAGACCTTTGCCTCCTTTGAAAAACCCAACCGCTTCCCCGTTAATGTTGATAGAGTACGAGGGGGTGGTTATGCATTGCCTAATCCAATCGACCATTTTGGGCGGGAAAGTCATAATGGTCAGAATAGCGATAATGAAATCCCAATGAACAGAGTCATAGGCTTTCATGAGGTCAATTTTCAAAGTACATCTAGGGGGTCATGACCCAGGTGGTACTTATGGAGGAGCTCTTGGGCCAGGAGAATGTTGTCACTAATTTGACGACCGACCACAAACGTCGTTTGGCACTTATCTACAAGATAAGGTAATGTCATCTTAAGCCGATTAGCGATAATCTTCGAGATTACTTTATAGATGACATTACAGCATGATATTAAACGGTAGTCAGATACCAAATGGGGAGATTGAATCTTTGGGATCAGGCTGATGATCGTAGTGTTCATTTGTTTTAGAAGTTTTCCATAATTGAAAAAATCACGAATTGCTTCACAGACAGATGAACCCATAATGTCCCACGATTCCTTAAAAAAAGTGGAGCTGAAACCATCAGGACCAGGGCACGGTAATCACCGATAGAAAAAATCATCTTTCGAATCTCATCATCGTTAACCGGATCAATAAGAGGGCCCATTAGCGATTCAGGCACAGAGTGACGGATGAAAGGGCGAATCCGATCAGCGTCAGCGGATCCGTACATACGACCAGTCCCAAGAGCCTTAGTGAAATGATTCAAGATCAGATTATGAACATTCTCGACACCAGTGGTAGCATTCCCAGCATCATCAAGGAGGGAGATTATCCGATTCTTATTGTTGTTGCCATTGACGGTTTTGAAAAAGAATTTATTGCATTGATCACCCTCTTTGAGCCACCTTATCTTAGCTTTTTGGTTGATAAGGTCAGCTTCCTTGGCAAGTGCATCGCGGTAAGCTTCCCTACGTCTACGTTCCTCGTGATAAGACTCAATGTTAGAAGGAGGTTGACCTTGGATAGACTCAAGGTTGATCCTTGAACGAATAACATCCTCATGGACATCGCCCTCCTGAATATTAAGGTTTTTCAGGGACAATTTCACCTTCTTAAGGCTAGTCACAAGCCAAAACATAGGAGTGCCAGTGGAGACATCCTTCCAAACTTCGTTAACCAAATGGAGGAAATGAGGGGATTTGGTGAGGAAGTTATTGAACCGAAACATACCGTGTTTTCTAGGATAGTCGCCAGAGGGGAGAAGAATACATGGGGAATGGTCAGATAGTCTGGCAGGGGGAAAAAGGGCTTTGGTCCTTTGAAAATGGTCAAACCAATGCCCATTGGCGACAACTCTATCAAGCTTTCTATAAATACGAAAGTGTGAATCTCGGCCATCATTCCAGGTATAGTGCAAACCTTCGTGGCAAACATCCTCAAGATCGCAGTCTCTAAGGCAATTATCAAGGTCAAGCGAGCTTTTGTTGTGCCAGATACCACCTAGGGCCTCGGATGGGGATCTGACAGCGTTAAAGTCTCCAAGGGCGGCCCAGGGGAGATCACCCGGGTGATTAGATATCGTCCGAAGACTCTCCCAAAGAAGCCTTTGGAGACATTCGGAATTAGCGCCATAGATAAAGGACAGGAGGCAGCGATTATTCTCCTCGCGGAAAAGAACCTCGGTATGAATGACCTGATCTCCGAGGAGAGAATGGTGACCGAAACAAAATCGTGGTCCCAGCCCACCCAAATCCGTCCATTAGAAGACGCGGAGTAGTTCATATTCCAAGACCAAGAAGGTCTGATCCTAGCGGAGACACTCAGAGAGTTCCTCTCCGCAACCTTAGTTTCAACGAGACCAACAATACTGCATTTATGGGGGCTAATGAGGCTGCTGACTTCGTGGGATTTTACAATCCCATTTAGTCCCCTCACGTTCCAACAGGCAATGCTAAACATGGATTGGGGGTGAGGGGGGAGGATTTTCTAATCACCCGGGATTTTTGATTTTTTCTAGAAGAAACTTGTTCCCTTTTTTGGAAGATGTACTCACCATCGCATCAGATGAGCCAGATGGGAGAGGTAGGCTCGATGAAGCCTGTTTGGAGGAGGCCGTTGGCGAGTTTGGAATGGACGGTGAGCGTTGTTTAAGGCCAGCTGCTGAACCAGGGTCTAAAGAGGGCCTATTATGCCTCATTTTCACCGAACCGGGAAGAACTGAACAAGGGTTCGAGCATTGAGATTCGGGGG
>JAODPA010133538.1:0-16590 GCA_025585075.1 Nepenthes mirabilis
AAAAAAAAGAAAGTTTAAAACCAAATACAAAACAAAATTGAGACCCAAAATTTCAAAAAGTATGTGTCAACAATTGTCCAATACTAGTCCAATGCTCCCCAATGACATCAGAGAGATATTTCAGTATCGAAAGTGATGGGTAGGCTCATAGTAGGCAGGCCCAATAAAAAAAATAGCTCAAAGTCCAGAAAAGCATAGATGCGCGTTAGACGGTCAACCTTAGCGTTGACTGCATAGAGCGCCAATCAGGTGGCCAACGCACTCCCTCAAGACGGTCAACATTCCTATTGACCAAAAGCAAAGTAGCAGCAGGACGTGAAAAGATAAAAACCTAATATGGGCCAAGCCTAATTTAGCAAACATTTTCGTACACGACAAGCAACGGTCCTTTTCCGTGATTTCACGCCTTCCTTGAAGCTAATTTCTTCTAAAGAAGGCATCAACAAATTCAACGCCCTTCCCATGAGGAATGCGTCAGATTCTCTATTCCTACCTATAATGGAACATAACGGTAACAAAAGCACAGAAGGAAGACAAATAATCTAGAGATCTGTTACCCGCTCAGAAAGAAAACGATCCCATCAAATTACACCAGTCAAGCCTTCTTACTCAAGGAAGGCTGCCCAACACGAAGCAAAGATCACGCCTTTTTGGCCAAAGAAGGTTGCCCTCCCCACAGTCTATATAACCCCACAGAGTCTTCATTCTGGAGGGACATGAATACAGAAGCGAACAAAAGATAACACAGTACTACTGCAGAAAAATCCTTGAGCATACTAACGCTCATCCCTAAGCAAGCAATCGCTTACTTCGACAATCCCACTCCAAGCCTTCAGATTTCAGAGACTTCACCCACTCCCCGAGATCTGGCTTTTTAAGCTTCCATGCTTTTAGGACATAGCTTCCCACTTGTTCCCTGCGAACGTTGAGCTGGGAAACCATACTCTCGACGAGTCACGGGAACGTCTCTTACATCTAAAGGCCAACACTCCTACTAATCTTAATCTTGCTCCCTATCTCAATTTATATTTTTGTTTACCTTCTTAAAGTTCAAAGGCTTGTTGCTGACTTGAGCGTCAGAGTGTTTTCGATGGGACAACATCCCGCCAACACCTAACCTCTTGTTTATTGTAGTAGTGTACAGGGTCCAAACTAGGTAAACGGAGCCGAATCCAAACGATCAAGCAAATCTGAATCTGTTCAAAGTCGGATCCAAGTACGCATCATTGGCGCCGTCTATGGAAAACACTTACAAGAAGTCCGCTACGTTTCCTAAAAGCTCTTTCCAACCAACACCCTCAATCGAAATGGTGAACACAAGGGCGCAAGCGAGCGAGCCAGCTCGAGATGTGACCTCACAAAACCAGGACCATGCCATTGGCACCGTGGTCAATGGGGTAGCCGGTCGAATTCCAACATCTTTCTTCCAAAACCTGGCGGAGCATATGTACAACACGGATAGGATGCTTCAGATGGTCTGCTCCCGCTAGGAGCAAGCACAGGTGGGGGTTGCACCGGCAGTGACCCCTGCACCAGCATCTAGACGAGGAGGCCAGAGAAAGAAAGCCCCAGCCAGGAAGGCTAACCAATGCCCCCTTGCCGGAGTCCTTACATGCCCAAAGACGACTAAGGCGTGAGGAGTGGGGAACCAGCATTATCCCAGAGGAAAGTTCAGAATGAAGAAATCCCAGATACTCCCGAGTAGAATTTAGACCCAAGGCTCAGAAGGGAGCCTCTCGGGCCGCTAGATCTGCCGGTGATAGCAGCCACCCGGTTGCTAGACAAGCCAAAGAGAGAACAGAGTTGATGGCATATCTCAACTCCAAAAGATCTGCTAATATCATTCCAACAAATTTGAGGCAGGAGAAGATATGGAACCGCATCTTCAAAGACGATGAGCGCGTAGCCAATATCGACAGATCTCCCTTGATAGCGGAGATCCTAAACCATCCCATGTCGGAAAAGTTTAAAATGTCAGCCCTTGACTCTTACGATGGGAGTGCTGATCCCGTTAATCATCTCGTCCACTTTCGCACCCATCTGGGTCTACAAGGCCTGGAGGACACAGTCATGTGTTGCTACTTCCCACTCACCTTAAAAGAGGACGCGCGCATCTGGTTCCATCATCTCCCCTCGGACTCAATCCGAAGTTTTCAGGAGCTTATAGATCTCTTCTTGTCCCAATATGCCTCCAGCCATAGGGAGAAAAAGTAGGCATGGCATCTGTCACACATCAAGCAGAATTATGGGAAGAACCCGCGAAAGTTCCTGGATTGCTTCGTGGTAGAAGCTAGACGGATCCCCCGACTCACGAAGGAAATGAAACTAGCCAGTTTTATCTCAGTGCTGGTGCATGGAGAATTCTTCAAGCACTTGGCACATAAAAACCCGCAGACATTTTGAGAAGCGAAATCTATCACCAGGGCTTACGTAGCAGCGGAAGAGGCCAACGAGGGTAAACGCCCCGACAGGCCCGAACAGCCTCGCTCTTTCCCACCTGAAGGAAAGAGGAAACACAACGGTGGTGATCACTCCCACGAAAGCACCATAGGATCGGACCGTCAGAGCGCAATGACGGGCCCATTAGCCTAACACCCTTAACTGACACGCGCTCGAACGTCCTCATACAGATCCGTGGGGAGAAGTTCCTTAAGTGGCCAAAACCACTTAAGAAGGCAGAGGGAGGAAATCCAGTCAAGTACTATAATTTTCATTGATCTTCCAGGCACTCCATGGAGGACTGCAAGACCCTTCAGCGGGAGAATGAGAAATTGATCAGAAGGGGCCATCTCCCCAGGTTCGTTAAGGGCTTTGGTCAGAGCTCTGGCACTATAGGCGAAGAAAGATCGGGGTCTTCCCATCTACAAAACTATATTGCGGTAGGAGTGGTCAACATGATTACCACCCGACCGATCAAAAACCCAGCAAACAATAAGGATCAGCAAACAGGGAGGAAGAAGCAACGCACTACTGACACCGTCATTAGTTTTAGTAACAGCGACCTAGCACATATAGTTTCCCCCCATGTAGACCCCTTTATTGTATCAACACTCGTTTTCGATGGTAACGTTGACTATCAGATAAAACGAGTATTCATTGACAATGAAAGTTCTCACGATTTGCTTTATCTCGATGTATTTTTTAAACTTGATTTTAAAAAGAGTCAATTAAAACCTGCAAAAGGCCTATTGTATGGCCTTGACAACGAGCCAGTGCCCGTTCAAGGGACGATTCGATTAGAAGTCACCATAGAAATGTATCCAAAAATGGCAAGTCATATACTTACCTTCTTGGTAGTCGACTTTCTCTCTATATACAACGCAATACTGGGCCGACCGTGCCTAACAGCGTTCGGGGCCGTCACTTCAATACCACACCTCAAAATAAAATTTCCAATGCTATACGGTGTGGGCAAAGTACTGGTGACCAAGTCACTGGACGGACATGCTACATGTCGCAAATTGCTCCTAACAACAGCACCAGAGCTGTACGAGAACTTGTCCATCGAGACGAAACGACCCTACAGTAGGCGCAGTCCAGTGAGGCAACCGACCTAGTCCCACTGAATCTGGAAGATCTTGAAAAGTGCATACGGATCGGCAGCTCACTCATCGGTGCGCTGCGCGAAGAACTAATCACATTCCTACGATGGAACGCTAACATCTTTGCATGGACTCCGACTGATATGCCTAGGATTTTGTCTCGGGTAATTGTCCACAAATTAGGCCTCGACCTGGAGCAAAAATCCGTCAGGCAAAAGCGGAGAAATCACTCGGTAGAAAAGTTAGTCACCATCAAGGAGGAAGTAAAGAAACTGTTGGATGCTAGATTCATCAGAGAGGTCAAATACCCCGATGGGCTCTCCAACGTAGTCCTAGTAAAAAAGAGTAGTGGGAAGTGGAGAATGTGCATTGATTTCACCGACGTTAACAAAGCCTGTCCAAAGGACAGTTTTTCTTTACTCAGGATTGACCTGTTGGTGGACTCGATGTCCAGACATAAGCTGTTGAGCTTCATGGATGTCAATTCAGGCTATAACCAGATTCAGATGAGTTTGGAGAACAAAGAGCATACCTCATTTATGACAGATCAAGGGACTTACTGCTATAAGGTGATATCCTTTGAATTGAAGAATGTAGGAGCCACCTACTAGCAGCTAGTAAACAAAATGTTTGAGAAATAGATTGGCCGCAATATGAAAGTCTATGTTGACGACATGCTCATCAAGAGCAGAACCACAGGCGACCATATTTACAATCTGGTAGAGTCGTTTGAGGTGCTCTGTGAGTATTAAATGAAACTGAATCTAGCTAAGTGCATTTTCGGGGTAGCCTTAGGAAAATTCCTAGGTTTCATTGTCTCCTAAAGAGGGATCGAGACAAACCCAGAGAAAATCAAGGCCCTCACGGACATGGCTCCCCCACGAAGCATCAAGGATGTTCAGCGACTGACTGGATGATTGACAACATTGTCCTGCTTCCTAGCAAAGTCTGGTGACAAGTATCAACAATTCATTAGGGCTCTAAGGGGAACAAAATCAAACGGGTTCCAATGGACGACAAATTGTCAAGCAGCCTTCAATGAGTTGAAGCAATATCTGGTTAGCCTGTCGTTACTAATGTCGCCCAATGTCGGAGAAGAGCTGTACCTCTACTTGGCGGTGTCAGATGTGTCCCTCAGCTCCGTCCTCGTACGCCAGGACTCTGATACCCAACGGCTGATCTATTACGTGAGCAAAACACTGATCGGCCTGGAGACGCGCTACCCGCGCACAGAAAAGTTGGCCTTAGCTCTCATATTCTTTGCAGAAAACTAAGGCCCTACTTTCAGGCACACCGCGTCATAGTTCTCATCGACAAATCTCTAAAGAGCATTCTCTAAAAACCTAATATTTTTAGATGGTTAGTAAAGTAGGGTATCGAATTGGACGAGTTTGACATCGAGTTCTGACCCAGACAGTCATAAAGGCACAGGCTCTGACCGACTTCATTGTTGAGACCATAACCCTGGATCTTAAACAGCAGCCCTCATAGAATGCAGAACAGTGCATGGAGGCTCCAAAATGGATACTCCATGTAGACGGATCATCTACAGACACAGGTAGTGGAGCGGGGGTGGTCCTCACAACCCTTGACAGGTTTGAGGTAAAATACTCCCTTATACTCGACTTTCCGGCCACCAACAATGTTGCCGAATATGAAGCCCTACTGGTCGGGTTAAGATTAGCAAAAGAGTGCCCAGCCAAGCAACTGGCTGTTTATAACTACTCCGAGCTAATCGTTAACCAGGTTAATGGGAACTTCGAAGCAAGCAATCCATACATAGCCAAATACTTGACCAGGGCAAGGGAGGTCATCCGCAAATTCGACAAGCAAACCCTAGTCCGTGTTCCCAGAACTAAAAATTGAAAGGTCGATCAGCTGGTAAGAGTAGCGGCAGCTAAAAATCTAAAATAGTACTCGAGGAACATGAGGGAGGTCCTAAATGCTCTCAGTATAGAGAAACAGGAGGCAATGCAGATCTTTGGGATAAAAAACTGGACGACACCCTACCTGAGGTATCTAGTGGACGAAACATTGTCAGAAGACACAAAAGAAGCAAAGCAAATAAAAAGAACGGCCGGATGGTACACTATAGTCGACGGGCAGTTGTATCGCCGTGGCTACTCGACTCCATACCGCCGTTGCCTAACCCCTAAAGAGGCGGACTACGTCTTGAGTGAAGTGCACCTTGGGATTTGCAGATCGCACGTCGACGGAAAAAACCTAGCATTCAAGATCATGTGGCAAGGCAACTATTGGCCCTCGATGAAAAAGGATGCACTGAGTTTGTAAAGAGGTGCGAAAGCTACCAGCTTCACAGCAACCTTCACCACCAGCCATCTGTCGAGATGAAATCCCTTCAGGCATCGTGGCCCTTCGCGCAATGGGGGCTTGACATTCTTGGCTAATTTTTCATTGCAACCAGGCAAAGAAAGTTCATCATAGCAGGCATCAACTACTTCATAAAGTGGGTCGAGGCCATCCAACTGGCCAAGATCATAGAACATAACACACTTGAGTTCGTTCGCCAGAATATCATCAGCAGATTTGACATTCCAGAAGTCATTGTGACTGACAATGGGACTCAATTCTCAGGAAAACGCTTCACTAAGTATTGCACCAGCCTTGGGATTAGGCTGGTCCACACTTCGGTGGCATATCCCCAAGCGAATGGATAAGTGGAGGTCATAAACCGAGTGATACTCCACGGGCTTAAGACCAAGTTGGAAGACGTAGGGGGCTCATGAGTAGATGAGCTCGCCTCAGTCCTTTGGTCTTACCGGACAACTCCAAAGGAATCAATACATGAGACACCCTTCAGCCTCTACTATGGGACTGAAGCGGTGATCCCGGATAAAATCGGGTTTTCAAGTCTTAGAGTGAAATCTTTTTGACCTGCAAGGTAACTCCCAGAAGATTCGAGAACACCTAGACTTGCTAAAAAAAGCCCGTGATGGCACTAGAATGCGGACCACAACCTACAAACATTGAATCGCCCGCTACTACAACAAGAAGGTGAAAGCGCGGCAGTTCAATGTCAGAGACTTGGTCTTGTGGAGCATCGAGGCCACGGGAAAGGTGGCCGGTCGAAACATGCTCTCCTCGAATAGGGAAGGGCCTTTTCTAGTCTCCGTCGTCCTACAAAACAAGGCATACAAGCTCGGGAACCAAGATGAAAAGTTGGCCCCCTGGACATAGAATGCAATCTACCTCAAACACTACTTCCAATAATGACCCAGGTAGATATTCTACATAATTGTATGTGATCATTTGCGTACACGATTCAATTAGTAAAACAAGTGTTTCCTTTAGCATGTTGTGTTTCTTTGGTGTGCATATATGTATGTGGTTCTTGTTGCAGGTTCAAAATGATCTAGGCTGCCCCTAAGTCAGGAGGGTCTTCACCCTCTCGTTACTAAGCCCAGGTCATCTAGGTAGCCCGTGAGTAGTCGTATATAAACATTGATCATCGAGGCAGCCCATGAGTGATTGTATATAAACCCTGGTCATCCAGGTGGCCCATGAGTGGTCGTATCTAAACCTTGGTCATCCAAGTAGCCCACTAGTAGTCATAAAATCTTAGGGGGCTAACACAGCACACACGACAACCTCCTTCACAAGGAGATAGCGTAATCAGTCAACGATGGTCGAATGGAGTAAAACGCTCCACCAAAGCGGGCTGCCCAAGACTGCACCCGGGCAATGCCACTAAGCTTTACTCATAGGCAAATACTAAACCGGCTTAACACAAGTGACGGTCTAAAAAATACACCCGAGGACTCCACGCCTTTGAAAACTCCATGAGCGCCCAAAAACAAGACAGGCGGCCAACTCACAGGAATCTTACCCAATTGGCCACCAAGAATAGTAAAGAAACAAAATACAAAAAGCAGCTATAAAAAGCAAGAACGTGTGACATGCACAAAGCTATTCGTATTATTGCTTAATGGTAAAGTACATAATTAAACCAAAAAAAAACTACAATCACCAAAAACTACGGAGGTGGCGGTGGCCCCTATCTGTCTTAAGGCTCTCCCACGAGGCTGTCGCAACGCTGTACTGACTGGTTTGACAAATTGATGAGATCCACAGGAAAGTCAGGATCAACCAGCCGCACAATACGCCGACTAATGTTGATCCCTTCCCACAACCATGACAGCATCATGTACGCAACTTCATGAGGACGAATGCAGAGGCTTAGATCGTTCTCCAGGGTAGCCATTTGCCCTACAAGCTGATTGAGGCGCCCCTTAACATGCTCATTTTCCTCCTTCAGACGAGTGACCTCTACTTTTGGGCTCGCGTTCTCCGCCTCAATACTCGCCAGGACAGACTTCAAGGCAGCCGCGTCCTCTCGATGCTCTGCCCCCAGAGCCTCCAGCTTAGAGTCAAGCCAGGTGATCTCCATGTCCTATCGGAGATCACTATGTCTCTCTGTCTAAGCGCCTTGGCAACTGCACTCGAAACCTTATCAGCCTAAACAAAAAAAGGGGTTAGAAAAGGTAAACCAAAAGGCAAGGCGGGCATCAGAATTTATACCACCCAAATTCTTCGTGTTGGCCTATCTGGCCTGGCACCCAGATCCGGTGCCAAAGGCGGTGAGCAAGGAATGGGACCCACGTCGGCAAGGCTGTGTGACGGCCCGTACTTAATTACACAATTAAAGTCGCCGTCAGGTCTTAAATAATAAATATGAACATAAAATTTTTTTCCTTTCTTTTACACAGGATTGACTGAGGCCGTACTGTATTAGTTGACCTTCCGATAATTTTCACATCAGGCCGGCCAACATTTAGCCGGACCTGAAAGTATGAGATGCTTACTAAACCTTTCAATAACATTGATCATAAAGAAAGCACGGAAACATACTGACAATATCCATAAAATCATAAACAGCGGAATCATTATAAAATTTTCTCAAGACATCAAAAGAAAATAAAATCAAGCTCTTC
Source organism: Nepenthes mirabilis (assembly GCA_025585075.1). NCBI lineage: Eukaryota > Viridiplantae > Streptophyta > Magnoliopsida > Caryophyllales > Nepenthaceae > Nepenthes > Nepenthes mirabilis. The sequence continues at coordinate 8,495 of JAODPA010133538.1, forward strand.
ATTTAATCAGCTCCGGTCAACCGAACTATTTAGCTACACCATAAGATCCTACTCAACTTCGTCCTCCATGAGCCTTTCGTCATCTGAAAATAACAAGAATGAGCTACACAGCCCAGCAAAATACTCACATGTAGAAAATAGAGAACATAACATATACATATAAGCGAATATAATATAGCATACGAAAATCCTCTTGTCTTTTAGTTCGAAATTTTCTTAGTCTTTTTCTTCTTGCCTTGGCTACTGAAACTCATAAAACATTAAGAATTCTTATCATCTTTAGGGATCGGACGAGAGCGGACAACATCGAGGATGGGTTGTGTGTAACCCCACAACCTAAAGCCGTATCCCCTCATTATGCTCCCCGGGGTGGGAGAAAATGCCTTTAACCCGGCATACGGGGCCATAGTCCATAGTTCTTATGCCACCAGAAAGTCCCCTCCCGTGGCCCAGGAGGCAATCCTCGAGTGTCACTCCAATATCCTTCATCCATCTTCAACAGCAAGTTTAATGGAAACTCGGTTCTTTGTTTGTATTCTTTAATGGCCATTCGTCATCGATCAAAAGTCGGAAGAGTTCCACTTGCTGTCCGTAATACATGTGTTTTCGTATAGCCTTGTTCTTTACTTCGTTAATTGAAGTCCATATCATCTTATAGCCGAAGTTCTTTTTTTAGAAGCCGGAGTCCATTTTTCCTTAAAGCCAAAGGTCTTTAAAACCGGAGTTCAAAAGCCAGAGCTCTTTTCTTAAACGGGCAGAGTACTTTTTCTTTAAAAAGGGCGGAGTTCTTTTTCTTAAACGGGCGGTGTACTTTTTCTTTAAAAAGGGCGGAGTTCTTTTTCTTAAACGGGCGGAGTACTTTTTCTTTAAAAGGACGGAGCTCTTTTCAAAAGGCGGAGTTCTTTTAATAAGGCGGGGTTCAAAAGCCGGAGCTATTTTTTCAACGAAAGCCGTAGTTCAGAAGCCGAAGTTCTAATTCCATTAAAAACCGCAGCTAGAATAGCCGGAGTTCTTTATGAAATAAAAGCCAGAGTTCCTTATTCATGAAAACAGAAGTTCATAAGTCGAGTTCTTTTGCGGAGTTCTTTCCTGAAAAGGCTGGAGTTTCAAAAGCCGAAGTTCTTTTCTGCAAATCCGAACTTCTTAAAAGTCGGAGTTCTTTATTCGAACAGGGCGGAGTTCTTTAAAGTCCGGAGTTCTTAATTCTGGAGTTCTTTTCCATTTAAAGTCCAAAGCTCTAAAACTCGGAGTTCTTTTTCTTTTTAAAATCCGAAGCTCTCAAAATCCGGAGTTCTTTTTCTTTGAAAAGCCGGAGTTCTTTTCTTAAAATCCGAAGTTCTAAAAGCCAGAGTGCCTTTTCTTTAAAATCCGGATCTCTAAAACCGGAGTGCTTCTTTCTTTAAAATCCGGAATGATTTTTTCTTTAAAATCCGGAGCTCTAAAACCGGAGTGACTTTTCATTAGTATCCGGAGTTCTTTTTCTTTTAAAAGCCGAAGCTCTAAATGCGGAAGCTCTGTTTCTTTAAAATAAGACGCTCTAAAATCCGGAGTGATTTTCCTTTAACAAAAGACGGAGTTCTTTTTTCAAAACATGGACGAAGTGCTTCTTAAAATGTAAAGGCCGGAGTTCGTCTTCTTAAAAAAAACGGACAACTTCTTCAAAAGTGGACGGAGTACTTTGTTTCTAGAAAGACTGGAGTTCTTTGGACGGAGTGCATTTTCTTAAGAAGATGGAGTGCTTTTATCTCAAAATGCCGGAGTCCTTTTCTTATGAAGGCAGAGTTCTTTTCTTTAAACGTACAATTATAAAAATTCATATAAATCAACAGATAATCATACTTCCAGTAGAACAAAATCAAGCATCATGAAGTCTTTTCCTTAAACATGCAATTATCGACAAATAATCATACGTTAAGCATCAGATATGAAAAGAACAAAGCAATCATCGTATAAGTTCATATAATATCAAATATACTAAAAAATAAATCATGCATAACCATGAACTTGAAAACAGGGGTGAGTATCTTGCCTGAATTTCTTTGTTTCGCCTTGCTTTTGGTCAAACCCTATTGAGTGCCCCTTTCTCTTTTCCCACTCTCTAAGGTTTTATTTATAAGCCCTAGGGTTTGGCAGCCTTCGGGAAAAATTCGTAGGGTTTTCAATTTTAAAGTTTCCTTATTATTTATTATTTCCTTGTACTCGGTTTCCTTATTTTAAAATTTTCTTACTGGTTATATCTCTTTGCTCAGTTTCCTTATTATAAGGATTTCCTTATTAATTGCTATTTCAACGTATTCGGTTTCCTTATTTACGCGTTCCGATCAACTAACTGGCATTGACCGGATCAATAATTTCGGCTTCACAAATACACTCCGGCCCTCAAGGCTATTTCGGCCTTACCTGGCCGGACTTGATTTTCATCAAGAAAATTCAGAATTCTTTTCAAGGAATATTCCAGACTTCTTTTTTTTAAGGGAATCCGAACTAGATTATCATAGAAATTTGGAGTGGGTTTTCATTAAATAAGGGCCGAAGTTGTTTTCATCTTAAGGCCAACTACTTTTCTATTGCATTTTTCGGTCAATTGGCGTTGACCGGACTCAACAACGGGGGTTTTCTATGCTTTTAAAGTCTGGGTCGTTACAGGCTGGCAGTGACCTCAGCCAAGAACGACGCCAACGGTTCCTCTGGGGTATCCTCCATCCTAGTTGACTCCTTGGGAATGGTGGGGGGCTCTAAAATCGGCTCCTGCTGCTCAGTCGGCATTTCCACAGTTGGCGATCCAACGGATGGCTCCTACGGCCCAAGCGCTCCGATAGATAGATTCAGAGTCAACCCCAATGGCGCAGACTGTGCAAGAATAATGCCACCGCTCACCCAGGCATTCAACCTGGCTTCGCAAGCCTCAAAAGCCAGCTCTACTTCAATCCCGAAAGCGGCGCCTACACCCGCAAAACGCCAGGCGAAGAGTTATAAGGACAACGAAAAAGGCGCCACCGAGGCTACCCTCTTTTGTCTTGGATTGGGAGGATTGGCATCAAACAGGTAAGGACCTATGATAAAGCCCTTCTTCCTCTTCTTCCCCTGCTGGACCTCCAGCGGTGGGATTTTGAGTTTCTAGACGGGAGACGAAGGCCCCCACTTGGCCTTCTTGGCCTCAACACGGGAGACCCAGTGGTTTCTCTGGAAATCTCTAAGGTTATCCTCGATAAGCTTAACCAACCAAGACAGAGATGCCGTCTCAGCTTCCGAAAGCGCCCCCATATACACATCAGGCACCTAACCCACTCACTGGGCAAGGGCCAGGACTCACCCATGCTAATAAAGAAGAACCAGTTCTTTCAGTTCTTTAGGGAGTCATATATGATGGTGCTTATCTTGAGACCGCCATGGGGGGATAAAGAAATCCACTCCGCTCCCTAATTAAGCTTGAAGAGCCCCCTAACCATCGACATCATCAACAACCTCGAGTGTTGACAGAGGAAAATACAGAGGGAACACAGATACTTGATGGCGTTGGCATGGAACTGAGCAATGGGGACCTGAAGCGCCGAAAAATCGACATTAACTCGTTAGGGATTGGAAGGCAGAGCCCACTCCTCAAATGGGCTTCGTATATAGTCACGAAGCCCGTAGGCTACATGAAAGCCCTGTCGTCCTTCCCAGAAACACGGAAGGCAATCTCCTGTGGGATATTGAACTCCAAGTACAATACCTTCACATCATTTTCTCTCCTGATGGAGGCTATTTTGGCGACGAAGGCTATGGTTAGAACTAGGGTTTTCTTCTTTTCTACGGGATAAAGAAGACAAAGAAATAAAGGAAGGCACAGGAAATTTGAAGTAAAACAAGCGGCTGATTCAAAGGCCCGTATGAACACAAACATTGCCTCGAAAGCATGCACCATTATTACTACCGTGTGTCGTTTCCCCAAAAGGGGGTTGTCGAATCAAATCCTCCGGCTCATTAAATACCAGGATCCTGAGCATACCACATGAAGACACGTGTCACACTTTTCTGACAGGACGGCTAATGGTCAACGCTTTCTTCTCCAAGTTGCCCAAAAATTTTCAAAAACGGTCAATAAATCCAATCAATATTTTAGAAGTACTCGAGGCCCCTCTTCAGACAGCCAACAACTCCGTCACCGTCAGCAAAAAATAAGTGCATCCTATCATGAACATACCAGAGACCAGAATCCAGACCACGGGCATGGGGGGCTAGTGATGGGTAGGCCTGTAGCAGGCAGGCCCAATAAGAAAAATAGCCCAAAGTTCAGAAAAGTCCAAATGCGTGTTAGACGGTCAACGCTAGTGTTGACCGCGTGGAGCTCTAACTAGGCGGCCAACGCGCTCCCTCAAGACGGTTAACATTCCTATTGATCGAAAGCACTGTAGTAGCAGGCCGTGAAAAGATAAAAACCTAATATGGGCCAGGCCCAGCTTGGTGGACGTTTTCGTACACGACAAGCAATGGTCATTTTTCCTAATTTCATGCCTTCCTTGAAGCCAATATCCTTTAAAGAATGTATCAACAGATTCAACGTCCTTCCCATAAGGAAGGTGTTGGATTCTCTCTTCCTACCTACAATGGACCCTAACGGTAACAAAAGCACAAAAGGAACGTAAATAATCTGGAGACCCGTTACTCACCCAAAAAAGAAACGATCCCATCAGATTGTACCAATCAAGCCTTCTTGCTTAAGGAAGGCCACCCAATACGAGGCAGGATCACGCCTTCTTGACCAAGGAAGGTCACCCTCCCCACCATCTATATAATCTCACAGAGTCTCCACTCTGGAGGGATACGAGCACAGAAGCGAACAAACGATAACACAATACTATTACAGATAAATCCGTGAGCTTACTAACGCTCATCCCTAAGCAAGCAATCGCTTATTTCGACAATCCCATTCCAAGCCTTCAGATTCCAGAGACTTCGCCCACTCCCTGAGATCCATCCTTTTAAGCTTCCACACTTTCAGGACATAACTTCCCACTTGTTCCCTGCGAACGTTGAGCTGAAAAATCATACTCTCGATGAGTCACGGGAATGTCTCTTACATTTAAAGGCCAACACTCTCACCAATCTTAATCTCGCTCCCTATCTCAATTTACGTTTTTGTTTACTTTTTTGAAGTTTGAAGGCTTGTTGCTGACTTGAGCGTCTGAGTGTTATTGGTGGGATAACATCTCACCGACACCTAACCTCTTATTTATTGTAGTGGTGTACAGGGTCCAGACTCGATAAACGAAGTCGGATCTAAACGATCAAGCGAATCTGAATCTGTTTAAAGTCGGATCCTGGTACGCATCAGAAATATTATAAAAGACCTATAAATCATATCTAAATACATGGAGGAGAACTTTTGAATAATAAATTTCATATATCATTAATTTCTTAATCAACTTAAGATATGATACACAGAAAAATGTCAAGTTATATCATACTAAAATCAAGTATCAAACAATGCTAGCCATTTTAAAAATAGTACTCAAGTTGATTTATTTTTAAGATGTGTAACGATTATATTTCTTTTAACAAGTTTTGATATTTTAAGTAATATGATTTTTCTAATATATTGTACAATTTTATAAAAATTCAACTACTCATTTCATTCGTCGTTTGAAGGAGACTTCTAGCTCATATTTATTGGATTTATTGATAGATGAATGCAAAAGAAAAATTATTAACATGTTTGAAATATGTTTTAGTTTGAAAAAATTTATGTATGTGAGATTTAAAAGAATTTTAATAGTTTCTTGATTTAATAGCTCATAATTTGATTTAAGATGATGTCTAATTAGCCCTATACTTATTTGAAGAGGCTTTAATAGCAACTTTTGTTTTGTTTTGTTTTTATTTTTTTATTTTTTGAAAGTTTTTCAAACCTTAACAGTGGTATTAGATTTGATAGTTTGGTTACTATGTCTGGGTAATAACATACAAATAAAAATTAAATTATGGCTAAGGTGTGGCATCTATGATGAGATGATGACAGCGTAAGTTGTGGGCATAATATATCTCATGTTGAGAAGATAAAGGCATAAATCACTGGTATGAAAATAGCCTAATAGATGGTTAAAGTTGATACAATTTGAAATAGAGTAAAGGGATTTTGAGAAGAAATATAGTAAAAGAAAATACTAAAAATAATTATCAAAATATATAAATAAAATTGCAACATTAGCATATGATTTGAAATCCATCAAATCTGAGAATTAGAAACCCATAAAAGATCTAAAATACATGCTGGTAATAAAACACAATAATCTTCTAAAAACAACTGAAGATAATTTATAATTATGCCACTAGCTTGTATTACAAGATTTAATTAAGTTTCTTTTAAAGTTGCCCTGTGTTGTAAGATTGTTGAGTGTTGATTCTTCAATGCTATTTATCACCTCAAAATGAATTATCATATCATTAGAATCAGTTACCACATCATCACAAAAATCATCATCATGGACTTGGACAGTATCAAAAGCATTTGATGGTTGATGCCGTATTGTAGAATTTGTGTTTAGTAGAAAGTGCTCGTTGAGGGTAGACTCATATAAAAGAACTACCAAAAACATATATAAAATTGAAGAAAAAAATGATACATATAAAATTTAAAAGAAATTAGAGTATCTTATAAACATATATCACACATACAAAAACAACTTAGACTTTTATAGTAATATAGCATTCATATGTAATCTTTCCCAAATATTTTCCCAATTTCTAACATAATGATTATTGTCACATTATTCAACTTCGTCCATTGCAGAGACCATTGAAGTGGCGTGATGTATTGTATTTTAAATCAAAAATTCGGTAGAGTTTTGGTTATAATACGGTTGTTGGTCAAATATAAAACCGGTACATATTCTGATACAATAACCAAATAATCCACAATACACTGATCATAAGACTCAGAAGCCACCAACTACACGTGGCACCAATATCATAACACCAGTATGACGTTGGCTCAATTAAGATACAACGAGGTACTAAAATATACCATACTAACTTGTGGAAGTATATACATATATTAAAACATCGAAAACTAAACTATATCTGCATCATCATCATCATACATAGATATTAATATACAAATCCATCAGAAATATAAAATATTCTATCCGAAGATACAAAACTACGTGACTAAGTCCATAATGTCATCTTCCACATCTTCGAGCCTAATCGACTGAAATTCTCTACCCTACCTTATCGGGTGCAAACTCATACTCATTTGGAGGGAGAAAAATTATAATGATGAGTTAAGATCTCAGCAATGCACATATATAATAAAGAACATTCAAATTTCATATTCAAAATCATAATAATATATATAGGAAGGAACAGAGATACATATGAGATCATAAATCATAATTCAAAAAAATATATTTTTATAATTCGTTCTAAATTTTTTTAGTTCATTTTGTTTTTCCTTTTCTTAATCATTAGGCCATACTGAAAACTTATTTCGTAAGGGATCAGGGCGAGTAGGCTTTATTGATTAAAGCAGCGGTTGGTTGTATCCTGAATTGTGTTTACTTCTACACAGTCAAAAGTCATCTCCTTCTATTCAAAATCTAGAGGCGGGCCATATATATATAATCCCTATAAATATGGTCAATAGTCGCAAACGGTACTAAAACAAACAGTGACTTTTTACTATAATATGTCAAGGTATGCCAAGGAATATCATCAACTATTAAATATGGTCAAAATAGTCCTTAAATTTTTACTGTAGTATTTATAGTATGTCAAAATATAGTATCTACTGAACGATCATCTGTCTAAATTCTCAGTTTCTTATTTCTTTAAAAAATTATACTATTAAGTACAAAATTCTTTGTTTCCACTATACTGAAAAATGGCTCATAAGTCTATTAGTTCTTCGTTCCAGAGAACGGTTTATAAGTCCATTTATTTTTTGTTCCAAAGAACGGTTTATAAGTCAATCAGTTCTTCATTCACGAGAACAGTTCATTAGTCCATCAGTTCTTTATTCTGGAGAACAGTTCATAAATTCATCACTTAAGTGTAAAATATCCATTATTGGTTCTTTTTTTATTAGTATATTCAAATACATATTTTTATATTCC
>JAODPA010133549.1:0-16589 GCA_025585075.1 Nepenthes mirabilis
CGTGGGCCACGACGTGCAGCGGGAATGCAAGCGGTGTGGGGAGGGAGAAGCGGCGCGGTATCACGAGTGGTGTGAGGGAGAAAGTCGGCAGTTCAATAGTGCCGGTGCTGGTAGGGTGAGACCGGGGAAGCCGGCGATGGCCATGTGAGGTGGCGCGGTGGTGGAGCGGCGCAGAGGAGCGGCGGCAGCAGCGAGCAGCAGTGGCCTGCGCGGGAGGAGAGAGGGCAGCACGCGGGTTTTGCGGCGGTAGGAGAGAGAACGACCCGATTAGGGTGTTTCGGGATATCCTTTCTTTAGATCTGCGGAGTATAAAGTCGAGGTAAGTATCTTCTAACCCTATTTTTGGTCTGATTTAATTTTTGATGTGTTTTGACTATTGTTGGAGATTTTACTAACATGCATGTATTTTTATACAAACCCAATTATTAATTTTGTACATGCATGTATATTTTATTGGTTGTGCGGTGATTTTACACTGATATTTATGATCTGGAGGATTTTTGGATACCTGGATGGTATATATGTATATTTGTGTATCTGTATGTTGTGAAACCATGAACCAAGTTTTGCATTGGTTCACGTGCATGTTGCTGGGGGCGGGGTCACTATGGGACCATGGCGGTTCGAAACCTGATGGGTCATTATATGTGATCCGAGACATGAGATATTGGTACTGCTCTTGACGGGGAGGATTGGTCCCGACGGGGACGTATATGATATGGCCACTTCTGTCGGAAGGAAGGTTGAGACGTTTAGTAGCTGATCTACCCCACTGTGTATTTAAATGAAAACCATCATAAGGGATTGACGGAATAATATATTCAGACGTCTTAATATATAACTAAAACTTGATATTGCACCCAAAGCCGCGGGTGGTAAATATAGTGAGTAAGTTTTAAATTTATGGGAAACAGAGTACACGGATGGCCTTAAGCTACTGGCCTAAATCGTAGCCGATATAGCCGTGATTACAGGACGAGGGTAACCCTTCCTTAAGTTGGCATTATTTATCTTTGGTTCTCCGATTTCGTGCATACTTTGTATTTCTACATGTATTGCGTAAACTACGATTTGAGATACGCGGTTTGGCCCATGGATGGGCATCAGAAATGTCTCATACATATTAATGTATTAAGCCCCCAAACATGTTTTATATTTATATGTTTTGGTTCCGGTATTTCTTTGATTTCAATATATGATACATGAAATTTAAATTCAAACGATGGTATGTGTCCCACTTGGATGTGGTGACGGTCGCGATTATATAATGTGACCTCGGATCATATGATATGATATCGTCTATGAGATTTGACAGAATCGTATTTATTATGATCATGTCCCGAAGGGATTGTTTGATACGAACGATAATTTAGTGCGAGACATCTCCTCGATTTTCAGGGTAATCATGGATATTGTATTTTATTTTACGTGATTGCTTTCCGATATCTTTATTTCTGATTTATGTGTACCGTTTTATATGACATTGATACTTCCTGAATTCTAAACTCACGTTTTCATATTTTATTCCTTCAGATGGCTTGGATACGCCTATAGGAGTTCGAACGTAATTTGTTGCGGTAGATCACTATCGATGACTAGAGATATTTTTATTGGTTATATTTCAGATCTCAGAGATATATTATGATTTTTGTCTTTGGTCGGATGAGGGTCTTAATCCATGTATGGAATATAGTGGAGTTATTGCGTTATGTTGATGAGTTATTGTATATTGGATACCTCCATTGCGATGTTTGGATAGCAGGTCGTATATTATGTTTGTCCAAATTTTTATTCGATAAGATCTTGTGCGAGTTTTATTATATTGGATCTTGTATGTGTATGACTATCACGCCCGTGTTGGATTTTTATGATTGATAGAAATATTATTACAGATTTTATTTTTGACCTGTGTATATTATGTTTCTGGGTCATGACATAAATACTATCGTACAATATTACCATGTGTTGCTCAATAGGAATCATGGAAAAATTGTTCGTGTGAGCTTAATTTGAGCAAAATTTTGGCAGAAAATTTTCAATGCAATCTTGACACAAAATTTTACGTGAAATTCTTGCAAAGATTGACTGTTGTTAAAATCAGACATAACATTTCACATATATGAGACAAAACACAAGATAGAGAGACGGATAAAGGAGGAAGGGCTCAATAATACCAGACAGATTGGGAAAAGGAAAATTTTGAGAAGATCATAATAAATAGAAACGCTTGGATTAATAATCGTAAAACATTAAGATAAGTAAGATAATAGAAAATGATTTAGAATCTATAAAATCTGAATTTAGAGTTTTATGGGAAGTTCTAAGATAAAAATTTTCTTTAATTAAGTTTTAAAGTATCACCAATCAGATAAAAAACCTCTAACTTATAATCTTATGCCAAAAATTTTGTGCAACAAGATACAACAAATCATACTCGCCGTTTCTCCATTCCCACGTTCCTTGAGCCAGCTAGGGGTGGCGACCCAAAGATGGTAGAGTACTCCAAGGTTGATCCTTTAATACTTGGCCAACTATCCTAAGTAAAGCCTCATCCTTCAACTCTTTCAATAATACTTGGTGCGTGAGTATTCTATGGTTAGTACAAGTTGTCACCTCACTACAAATATTATTACTATTAATTTAGGCCATGTTACTTAATTTCATATCCAAACTTTATTTTTTTCAGATTCTTTTCATTTTCCAATATATTTTATTATACAGCATATAGAGATGATGTAGCACAACCTTCCAAGGAAGCGAATGGTCTAGGCTACAACCTACCCTCTTCCCATTTTTCCCTCTTAGTTATGTTTGTCCTCAATTATGATTGTTAAACTAAATTAAGTTATGTACTAATCATCCCCTTATCCCCTTACTCAATTTAGCTATGATAGTTGTTTTTTTTTTTTCCAATTTGATGAGGCTTTAGAATTACTTGTTTGGCAAATTTTAAAGACTAATCAAATATCTCTTTGAAAGTCTTTAGCTCTTAATAAGTATTTGACCCTCTAGGTCAATTGAATGAGTCCCAATCGTGTAGGTGAGTGAGTTGCTAGTCATATCAAAAAGTTCACTACCATTTGCCCATCTACTAGTGTAAGAGAGGCTTATAGTCTAAGAATTGCAAAGCCTTACAAAAATCCATACAAACTACTTCGATCTTTGATAAAATTTTGAGAAATGAGACAAATCTATAAAGACATGTGAAAAAGTGTTGAATGAAATCTAGTAAGGATAAAGATAATTACCATAGGAGGTTTCTAAATTGGTCAAAGATCAGAAAACCACCACCACCACCACTAATCTTCAGTCCAAGATTCCCAATACCCAAGAACTAGTCCGACCAAACCCTCAACAAATCGTTCAAATACCTTTACTAACTCATAAAACCACCATCAGTTTTCCTCACTCCACCATTCTCATGAGCAGAGGAATAGCCCCACCAAATCCAACACACCCAATACAAATGTTCCATTTGCTATTGTCTTTACCGACTCATAAAACCTCGATGGATCTCCCTCCACTCCACAATTCTAAAGACCCAAGCATTATCCCAACTGAGTCTACCCCACATAAATTTCATACCTTGAGGTCTTCTTGTTAGGTTTTGGATCACTCTTTTATGAGTTTCGCACTCATTGAAAGTATTGTTTATCAATTTCGGAGCTGTTGAGCAATTTTAGGGGATATTTGCATAAGATTCATTAGAATGACATTGTTCACTTGATGTTTGTGCAAAATCGATCAACCAAGAGTTGGTACTTGATGCACACATGAAGGGTGCTCATGTATGGCTTGTATTGTTATTCATCAATGACAGGTGTACAGAGGATGCTCATGCGCGGCGATACTACTCGCGTATGACGTGCATTTGATATGTGCATATTTGCCAACACTATTATAGAAGGCTCTATGTGATTTTTAGGGCAAGATCAACACTATTTTATAAAAGGCTCTTTGTGCTTTTTAGGGTAAGATCAAATATCATTTTAACACAAAGGTACATCGCACAAAGAGATAGAAGAAAGAAAAGAGAAAAAAGGAAAATGCTTAACACTCGGTTGAAATTTGATTTAAATTTTATTATCTGCTAAGTTTATGTAAGTTACTCGAATTTTATTTATAGGCCGTACTATCATTTGGTTACTCTTTTTTTGGTGTATTCTTCTCAAGTAAGTTGTCAAGGGTATTAGGGTTATATTAAACCAATCATTCATATGAATTTTTACAGAGGGATCTCGAAGAGTGTTATGTTCATAAGCAAACAATTTTATAATAGATTTTTTTTCAAAATTTGTCCCGTTTTTCTCTTATTTGTATAGATTTTCTACGTTAAATATGTGCCCATAACTTGTGTATTTTTAGTTATGTTATTTTACTATTTTGTTCTCTCAAGGTGTTTGGAAACCAACAATTGACAAATAATATGGGTGTTTGTTTTACTGTATGTGTTGTTTGCGTGCATTTATCCCTGAAAAATCTCAATAAATGGTACAAAGCATACATTTTTTTTTAAGTTTGTGAAAACTATTACATGATGGCGTTAAAATTGAAGGATTTTCATTCTATAACTTTATTTTTTGATAAAAAGTGAGAAATATTTTAACTTGTGAAAAAATAACAAAAGTACTAGAAAGGAGACAAGTCAGAGAGAATGAAGAATGATGATTGACAAAATATAATAGATCTTATTAATTATAAGATCAAATTATATCTTGCGAAAAATACTCATCAAAAAATAATTAATTTTTCAGATCTAGTAGAAGTATAGGCCACGATCCCAACACAATCAATAAATAAATTCAAATAAAATTTTTATTCTTTTTTAAATGGACAAAATCCAAGTAACTCAAATATCATGTTTGATCTGACAAACCAAAATCCAAAATCATATATTATCTATAGTGCTTAACAGTGGATATAAGATCTGACCAAACTAAATCCATTAAATCTTTAAATAATTAATATAACAACCTACTCAAAACAATCATATTTGTAAGAAAAAAAAATCTAACAAGCATTCAAAACATAATATTATAAAACTTGTTCGAATATTTGACTAATAACAGTATCCTCAAAATAATATTGATGGGTACACCAATAATGGGCAGGCCCAAAAAGGTCAACAGAAGCCCAAGAAGGTCGGTCAATATTTTTGACGGCCCAATAAGAAGACGGGCCCAGAAATTGAAAAGTCCAGGATAGTCAACGTTGGCGTTGACCGTCCTGGGGGCCAACTCACTCGAGGACGGTTAATGCCAACGTTGACCGCCCTTACCCAGCCTGATTGGGCATTTATAGACTTTGCTACCGTGATGGGCCTATTCCATTCTGGCCCACAGCCCATCAGTTGATCGCCAGCCATTCTCCCTTCGTTCTCCACGAAGGCGGCCGACGTACTGACGGTCAACTCAGACGTTGACCGTCTGCGCCCTACACATTGGGCCCAAGTGGCGCCTTTCTACAGTGATGGGCCTGCTCCGTTTGGGCCCACCACTCACCAGAGGGCCAACCACAGCTTTCCACGCGTCTCCCACGATCTTAATCTACACGAGAAAGGATGCTAACAAGATTAAGCGCCAATTTTCCCGATTCCTTACCCGCCAAGATAATCCAACGGCAATATACTGAAAAGGAAGGACGTTAGTTTGGAAAGCAGTGAGCCTCCTCAGAAGGAAATAATCACACCCACCTTGTCAACCGGCATCTGCTCAAGAAGGCAAGCCAGCCAAGGCAGAGACGGGAGGGATCACGCCTTCCAAAGAAGGCTGATCACTCTCCCAGCCATAAAAAAAATCCAAGAATCCTCATTCTGGACAGGTCTGCATTAACTCAAAAAACCCTAAGTGCTCTGAGAATCAAGCTCGGACTCCCGGCAGCCAAACTCTCGAACACCATCAAACTCCAAGGTAACGAACGAGTCTCTACAGCCGTTCTCTGCCTTTCCACCGTCGAGATACGAGAAAGGCCTTGCGTCTCTCTGACATCTGGAACAAAACACTCTCTTTCCCTTCACTCTCCCTCAATTTTAGTTTCTTCCCTCTTGAAGACTGTTTTACTGACTTGAGCGTCGGAGTGTTTTCGGTGGGATTACATCCCGCCGTTAACGCTGACCTCTTGTTTGCTTTAGTGGTGTGCAAGATTCGCACTGAGTGAACGGAGCCAGTTCAATCCATCCAAGGGAATCCGAATCTATTCGAAGTCGGATCCAGGTACGCATCATTAGCGCCGTCTGTGGAAATCGCTTACGAAAAGCCTACCACAAGAAAATCTGCAAAAACTCTCTCTGTCACCTTCTGCTTTAACAATGGTGAACACGAGAGCACAGACTAGCTACCCCGCTAGAGAGACTTCTAACCCCGACCAGGACCATGCTGCTGATGTCCTGGTCAACGGGGCCACAGGCGGAGTTCCCCCGCCTTATTTTCAACAACTGGTGGAGTAGATGCAGGCCAACAATCGCCTGCTCCAATTACTTTGCACGCAGAACGAGCAGCTACAACGAGTGGCTCCACCAGCAGTCATTCCGGCTCCTGCCACCAAAAAGGATGGCCAAAGGAAGAAGAAACCGGCCAAAAGGCTTGTCAAAGCCGAGAATAATCCAGCTCCGGCATCCTCCCGCGTTCCTGGCCAGAAAAGGCCAATGGAATGCTCCGGGAGTACGTCTCCAACAGAGAGCCTAGAAAGAAGAAATCCTCGATACTCTAGGGCGGAAGACCATCACGCAGTCCAGGAGCGATCCTCCAGGACCGCTAGGTCCACTCGTGGCAGCAGCCGACCGGTTGCTGAACCCGCCGGGGACAAGACGGAGTTGAGGGACTTTCTTAACTCCAAACGATCTGGAAACGCTACTCGCGCTGATCCGCGAGTGGACAAAATCTGGAACCATGTGTTCCAGAATGACTAGCGCGCCATCGACTTGGACAGATCACCTTTCACTACAGAAATCTTGAGCCGTTATCTACCTTCCAAGTTTAAAATGTCGTCCCTTGACTTATACGATGGGGGCAGTGATCCGGTTGACCACCTGGATCACTTCCGCACCCATTTAAGTCTACAAGGGCTAGAAGACTCAGCGATGTATCGCTGCTTCCCACTCACGCTGAAGGGAGACGCCAGAATCTGGTTTCACCATCTCCCTTCAGGCACTATTGGCAGTTTTCGTGAACTCACGGATCTCTTCCTGGCTCAGTACGCTTCGAGCTGACGGGAAGAAAAGCAGCCGTGGAACCTCTCCCACATAAAGCAGAAGCCGGGAGAGAACCCACGGCGTTTCTTGGATCGCTTCGTGGTTGAGGCCAGAAGGATCCCTAGGATCACAGAGGAGATAAAACTGGGCAGTTTCATCTCAGCGCTTACCTTCGGTGACTTCTTCAAGCACCTGGCCCACAAAAATCCTCAAACTTTCCACGAGGCGGAACCCATCACCAGGGCCTACGCAGCAGCAGAAGAGGCCAACGAGGCAAAACATCCTGAGCGGACGGATCAGCCTCGGCCGTTCCCTGGTGATGGGAAAAGAAAATACATTGGTGGAGAACATTCCCGCCAGAAGCAGCGCCAGACTGGGCCCCCAGAACGCAAAGATTATGGGCCCACCACTTTCACGCCCTTAACAGACATGCGCTCCAATGTCCTGATGCAGATCCGTAGGAAAAAGTTTCTGAAGTGGCCAAAAATGCTGAAGAAGGACTCGGAAAATCAGTCCAAGTACTGTGACTTCCATCGCTCTACTAGCCAATCAACCGAAGATTGTAAAACGCTGCAGAGGGAAATAGAGGACCTGATTCGTAGAGGACACCTCACCTGATTCGTCAAGAGACTTGGACAGAACTCAGGGGCAGCCGATGAAGGGGGGCAGGAGCAGACTCCTCCCCGGAACAGGATTGCGGCAGGAGTGGTTAACATGGTCACCACCCGGCCTGCCAGGGGCCCGGCGGACAGCCAGGAGCAACAGACTGGGAGGAAGAAGCCGTGCACAGTAGACAACATTATTAGTTTTAGTGATTGTGACTTGAACCATGTAATCTCCCCCCATGCTGACCCCCTTGTAATCTCGGCACTCGTTTCAGATTGTACTTCAGACTACCAGCTGAAACGAGTCTTTATTGATAATGGTAGCTCTAAAAACTTGCTTTACTTGGACGCGTTCTTTAAATTAGGCCTAAAAAAGAATCAACTAAAACCCTCTGAAGGACCTTTATACGGCTTTGATAATGAACCGGTGCCCGTCCAAGGGACGGTCCAACTGGAAGTCACCCTGGACACCTACCCGAAAATAGCAAGTCGCATGCTAACCTTCCTAGTGGTTGACCTGCCCTCTGTTTACAACGCGGTACTAGGCAGGCCATGCCTAACAGCGTTTGGGGCAGTCACATCAATTCCACACCTTAAAATAAAATTTCCAACGCCCTACGGCGTCGGAGAAGTTCTGGGAGACCAAGTCACAGGGCGGACCTGTTACATGGCCCAGATTGCCCCAAGTGGCAGAACTCAGACAGTTGGAGAACTCGACCATCGGGACGAGGCAACCCTCCAATAGGCGCAGCCTGGCGAAGCCAGGATCTGGTCCCACTGGACCCGGGGGAACCGGATAAGTGTGTCCAGATCGGCATCTCACTCACCGGGCAACTATGCGATGAATTGATTGCGTTTCTATGAAGGAATGCGGACCTTTTTGCTTGAACTCCCACGGACATGCCCGGGATTTCAGCTGAGGTGATGGTCCACAAGCTGGGCCTTGATCCTGACCGAAAGCCGGTCAGACAGAAGCGAAGGAACCACTCCGTGGAAAAGCTGATCGCCATCCGAGAGGAGGTGAAAAAGCTACTGGACGCTGGATTTATTAGAGAAGTCCAGTACCCGGATTGGCTCTCGAACGTCGTCTTGATCAAAAAGAGCAACGGAAAGTGGTGAATGTGCGTCGATTTTATCGACGTCAACAAGGCCTGCCCAAAAGACAGCTTTCCCTTACCCCGGATTGACCTGCTGGTTGACTCCATGGCAGGGCATGAGCTGCTAAGCTTCATGGACGCTTATTCAGGCTACAACCAGATTAGAATGAGTCCGGAAGACGAGGAGCATACCTCGTTCATGACGGACCAGGGCACCTACTGCTATAAAGTAATGCCCTTTGGACTAAAAAACGTTGGAGCAACTTACCAGCGACTAGTCAATAGGATGTTCGAAAAGCAGATTGGTCGCAACATGGAGGTCTACGTCGACGACATGCTCGTCAAGAGCAGAGTCACTGGCGACCACATACGTGACCTGGGAGAGTCATTTGAAGTGCTCCGCCAGCACCAAATGAAGCTAAATCCAACCAAGTGCGTCTTCGGGGTAGCCTCTGGGAAGTTCTTGGGTTTCATCGTCTCCCAGCGGGGGATCGAGGCAAACCCAGAGAAGATTAAGGCCCTGGCTGACATGGCTCCCCCACGAAACGTAAAAGACGTCCAGCGATTGACTGGGCGGCTGGCAGCTTTGTCCCGCTTCCTCGCGAAGTCTGGAGACAAGTACCAGCCCTTCTTTAAAGCCCTGAGAGGGACAAAATCTAACGGATTCCAGTGGACGGCTGACTGCCAGTCTGCCTTCAACGAGTTGAAGCAGTATCTGGCCAGCCCACCGTTGCTAGCGTCACCCAAAGACGGGGAGGAGCTGTTCCTTTACCTGGCAGTATCGGAAGTGTCCCTCAGCTCCGTCCTCGTGCGCCAGGAATCCGATATCCAGCAGCCGGTCTACTATGTAAGCAAAACATTGACCGGCCCAGAAACTCGCTATCCGCGCGCTGAAAAAATGGCACTGGCACTTATCTTCGCAGCGCAAAAATTAAGGCCGTACTTTCAAGCGCATCGCATAGTGGTCCTTACTGACCAGCCACTGAAGGGCATACTCCAGAAACCAGACGTTTCTGGACGGCTCGTGAAGTGGGCTATTGAATTGGGTGAGTTCGACATCGAATTCAGGCCCCGACCTGCCATAAAAGCGCAGGCTCTGGCTGACTTCATTGTTGAGACCACGACCCCAATTCACGAGGAACAGCCCGCGAAAAACGCAGAACTGCCCGACGAGATCCCAGAGTGGACACTCCACGTAGACGGATCGTCCACGGACGGTGGCAGTGGAGCGGGGGTGATCCTAATGACCCCTCATGGATCTGAGATCAAGTATTCCTTGAAACTTGATTTCCCAGCGACCAACAACGTTGCTGAGTATGAAGCCCTGCTAGCTGGCTTGCGGTTAGCAAAGGAGTGCTCTGCCAAGAGGTTGGCGGTTCACAGCGACTCCGAACTAATCGTCAACCAAGTCAACGGGGGCTTCAAGGCAAACAACCCTTCCTTGGCCAGATACTTGGCAAAGGCAAAGGAGGCCATCCAGGGTTTTGACAAACTGACCTTGACTCACGTTTCTCGAGCTGAAAATTGGAAGGCAGACCGGCTGGCTAGAGTCGTCGCTGTCAAGAACCCAGAACAGTATTCGAGGGACATGCGGGAGATCCTGAACGATCCCAGCATAGAGAAACAGGAGGCAATGCAGATTTCTGAGACGGAAAACTGGATGACGCCCTACTTTAGATACTTGGCCGACGGATCACTCCCAGAGGACGCTGAGAAGGCCAAGCGGATTAAAAAGACAGCCAGTTGGTACACGGTAGTCGATGGGCAGTTGTATCGCCGCGGATACTCGACTCCGTACCTCCGCTGTCTATCTCCCGAGGAGGCCGACTACGTGCTGAGCGAAGTCCACATCGGGATCTGTGGGTCACACGTAGGCGGGAAAAACCTGGCCTTCAAGATCATGCGACAAGGCTATTATTGGCCCTCGATGAAAAAGGACGCGCTTGAGTTTGTAAAGAAATGTGAAAGCTGCCAACTTCATGGAAACCTTCACCACCAGCCAGCCGTGGACCTGAAGTCGCTTCAGGCTCCATGGCCCTTCGCGTAATGGGGGCCTGATATACTCGGCCTATTTTTCATTGCCACGGGGCAGAGAAAGTTCATCATAGTGGGCATCGACTACTTCACTAAATAGGTCGAGGCAGCCCTGCTTGCAAAAACCACAGAACACAATGCTCTGGAGTTTCTTCGCCAGAGCATTGTCTGCAGGTTTGGCATCCCAGAGGTTATGGTGACTGATAACGGGACCCAATTTTTGGAAAAATGCTTCACCAAGTATTGCACCAGCCTTGGAATCAGGCTGGTCCACACTTCGGTGGCGTACCCCCAGGCCAACGGGTAGGTGGAGGTCACAAACCGTACACTACTCCACGGGTTAAAGACTAAGTTGGAAGACGCTGGGGGCTCCTGGGCTGACGAGCTCCCATCCGTCCTCTGGTCTTATCGAACAACCCCGAAGGAACCAACGCGCGAGACACCCTTCAGCCTATGTTACGGGACTGAAGCAGTAATTCCTGTCAAAATCGGGCTCCCAAGTCTCAGGGTGGAGTCTTTTGACCCACAGACCAACTCCCAGAAAATCAGGGAGCACTTGGACTTACTAGAGGAAGCCCGCGACGCCGCCAGAATACGGACAGTAGCGTACCAACACCGAGTTGTCCGGTACTACAATAAAAAGGTGAAAGCCCGGTAATTCGACGTTGGGGACTTGGTCCTACGAGGCATCGAGGCCACCGGCAAACTGGCCGGCAGAAACAAACTCTCTCCCAACTGGGAGGGACCTTTTCTTGTCTCCGCCGTCCTGCGCAACGGAGCGTACAAACTCCGAAACCAGGACGAAAAGTTGGTCCCACGAACGTGGAACGCAACCCACCTGAAGCGCTACTTCCAATAAGAGGCCCAGGTACGTACTAACCCGTCTATGTGCATTCATTCGCATGATTGTGTAATTGAGGAAAATAAGAGGTTTACTTAGCATATAGGATCCTAGGTCTTGCATATATGAATTGTGTTTACCTTGCAGGTTTTTACCCGACCTAGACTGCCCCTAAGTCGGGAGGGTCTTCACCCTCTCGTTAAACCCTAGTCATCTAGGTGGCCCAAAAAGTGGTCTGAAACCCTGGTCATCCAGGTGGCCCATAAGCGGTCTTAAACCCTAGTCATCTAGGTGGCCCATGAGCGGTCTGAAACCCTGGTCATCCAGGTGGCCCATGAGCGGTCTAAAACCTTGGTCATCCAAGTGGCCCATGAGCGGTCTGAAACCTCGGTCATCTGAGCGGCCCAATAGCGGTCGTACTAAACCTTGGTCATCCAAGTGGCCCATAGCGGTCTGAAAACCTTAGGGGGCAAAAATAGCACACGCGACGACCTCCTTTCGGGGAGCAGCAATGTCAGTCAACGACGGTCGATGGGAGAAACACTCCTTCTCCAACATTGGTAGCCCAAGTCTTCACTTGCACGGCGCCACCAGGCTGGTCATTACAACCGCCTGTCTGGCTTAAGGATCTTACTCCTTAAGCAGCCAGCCAACCAGGTTGGCCATCCCACGCACTAACCTTCTCGGCAAAAGAATAACGTGGTCAAACAATAACGAGAAGCGTACCTTCTCTAACACTGACTGCCCAAGTTTCCACTTGGACAGCACCGCAAGACTGGTTAATGCAACCACCTGCCAAGCCAAGGGGCTCAGCTCCATTGGCGACCAAGCAGCGTTAACCGGCCAACCAGGTTGGCCGCCTGACGCCACAGCATAAACATACACAAAGCAATAAAAGACAATGGACACCGAACTGAAAAGAACTTCTATTTTATTGCTCGCAAAGTATGTTACAATTTACATAAAGTCCAAAAAAGCAAAAGAAGCACAAAAGGCTACAGGGGCGGTGGACCACCCTGGCTGTCTCGGGGCTCTCCCACCAGATCTTCCTTGCGTTGCGCTGCGCGGTTCCTTTGATTAATAAACTCCACTGGGAAGTCAGGAACGACCAACCGCGCGACGTGACGTCCAATGTTGAGCCCATCCAACAGCCGGGCGTGTAGTGCGCCCCCGACCTCATGGAGGCTCATCCGAGTAGCCAGCTCGCTCTCTGCGGCGGCGGCTCGATCTGCGAGGCGTTTGTTGCTCGCTTTCATTCGGCCATCCTCTTCCTTTAGGCGAGCAACCTCCGCCTTCAGCTCAGCAACCTCCGCCTTCAGCTCGGCGTTCTCCGTCTCCACGCCCGCCATGACAGCCTCAAGAGCAGCTGTCTGCTCGCGGAGCTCCCCTCCTGAGGCGGCCAGCTTGGCATCTAGCCAGGCTATCTCAGCCTCCCGGTCTGCAATGATACGCTCGCGCTGTTCCATTTCCCGGGAGACAGCTGAGGCCAGCCTTCTTGGCTGCACAGGACAAAAGCAAAGTGTGAGCTTATAAACATAAGAAAGAAATACAAGGGAGCCATTGCAGGAGTCATACCTCATAAGTCTTCCTATGGGGCCTCACAGGCCTGGACTCCAGGCCAGGTCCAACAGGCGGTGGGATCGAAGATGTTGAGCCAGGAGCACCCTCTCGCGCCGAACACGCCGCTGCCTCATCCAAAATGCGATCCAAAAACTCATCATCATCAACGGCAGCGGCGGGCTCCTCTCCTGCAGCCACTGGAGTAGTCGCAGCGGGTTTTTTCCCCCTGGCTGCCTTTGGAGCAGCTGCTGGTGGATCAGCCCTCGTCGACGGCTCCACAATATAAACGCGCGAACCCTCAGGCATGTCGCGAGCTGGCTCCTCCGCCGATTCCATCAAGGCAACGCCTGGAACCACCTTCACCGCAGGCTGGGCCAGAATACTCCTCCGGCATCCGCCGGCCTGTCCTCAACGGACCTCTCCGCTCCAGAAGTGTTGTCGGGTCCGCCGCAGATCCCGGTAGCCACGAGATCAATCTGTGACGATGACAATGAGGGCGTGCCAGTCACCCTCTCAGTGGCTTCCTTCGAAGGCCTTGGGCGGATGATCACACCCCTTGAGTCTTCAGGCCTCATCATCTTAATCGGAGGGTGTGGCTTCTGAACCGGCAATGGCGGTCCCCATTCAACCTTCTTGGTCTCCTCCGGGGAAACCAAGTCCCTCCTAAATTCGTCAAGGCTAAGCCGTATGGCCTTTGTTAGCCATGCATACGCGGCGATTTCCGTCGCAGACGGCGCACCAAGGTGCACCTCTGCAACCCTGCCCCAGTTCCTCGCAATGGGCCATTTCTCTCCCACTTTTACAAAGAAGAACCGATTTTTCCAGTTCTTCAGGGAGTCATGAATGGCCTTATTTACTTTTATTCCCGCACGGGGGCTGAGTGAAATCCACTCCGCCCCCTGGGTCACTTTAAAAATAACTTACTTTAACCCCAGACATCCTGAATTTCTGGTCAAGCTTCCGGGCAAAAATGCATAAAGTACAAATGTACCTCACCGCGTTGGTATGGAGTTGGGCGATGGGTACTCGTAGAGCCGCCACTATCGATTCCAACTCCTCCGACAAGGGCAGACGGAGGCCGCTCCTCAGATGGGCCTCGTAGACAGTAATATACCCCTCCGGTGTGAAAGAGGCTTTATCGTCCACGCCCGGAACCCTCCAGGCCATCTCTTTAGGGATGTTGAACTCGATGTACAGAGCCTTGATATCATTCTCTCTCAGAACAGACGAGAAGTAGACCACAGAAGCCATGATCAGGAAAGATCTAGGGTTTCTTTGAAAGCGTTTAATTGAGAAGTAAGAACGAAGAAGACGACGGTTTGAAGGCGTAACAGACTTCAAAATACGAAAGGGAAACTTAAACGCCAAGCACTCAAAGGACGCCGTCAATCTAGCCACGTGTCGCCTTCTAACTTGACCCTGCAAAAGGACGGATCTTTGGTGCATTAATGACCAGGATCTCCGCCCAACCAAAGGGAGACACGTGTCATACTCTGTCAGGAAAACCGGCTAGTGGCCACGCAAGACGCTCCCAGAATTGGCCAGGACAGTCAACAATTCTGGAACTCCAGAATTGACCAGGACGGTCAACAATTATGGAACTCTGGATTTGACCAGGACGCTCAACAATTCTGGAACTCTGAATTTGACCAGGACGGTCAACAATTCTAGAACTCCGGATTTGACCAGAACGGTCAACAATTCTGGAACTCCGGAATTGACCAGGACGGTTAACAATTCTGGAACTCCGGAATTGACCAAAGATGGTTAACAATTCTGGTACTCCGGAATCGGCCAAAAACGGTCAACAATTCTGGTACTCCGGAATTGACCCAAAACGGTCAACAATTCTGGTACTTCGAAATTAGCCAAAAACGGTCAACAATTCTGGTACTCCGAAATTGATCAAAGCGGTCGACAATTTCGGTCAAACTCTCCTCCACGCTTTCTATAAATTTCCAGGAGATTCTCAGAAAGACATCCCATCATGAATATATTGGAAGCTAGAAATCTGACCACCAATATGGGGGGCTAGTGATGGGTATACCAATAATGGTCTGCCCCAAAAAGGTCAACAGAAGCTCAAGAAGGTCGGTCAACTTTTTTGACGGCCTAGTAAGAAGATGGGCCCATGAATTGAAAAGCCCAGGACGGTCAACTCACTCGAGGACGATCAACGCCAACGTTGACCGCCCTTGCCCAGCCTGATTGGGCCTTTATAGGCTTTGCTACTGTGATGGGCCTATTCTATTCTGGCCCACAGCCCATCAGTTGATCGCCAGCCACTCTCCCTTCGTTCTCCACGAAGGCGGCCGACGCACTGACGGTCAACTCAGACGTTGACTGTTTGCGCCCTACACATTGGGCCCAAGTGGCGCCTTTCTACAGTGATGGGCCTGCTCCGTTTGGGCCCACCACTCACCAGACGGCCAACCATAGCTTTCCACGCATCTCCCATGATCTTAATCTACACCAGAAAGGATGCTAACAAGATTGGCGTCCTTCAAAGAAGGAAGGCGCCGATCTTCCCGATTCCTTGCCCACCAAGATAACCCAACGGCAATATACTGAAAAGGAAGGACGTTAGTTTGGAAAGCAGTGAGCCTCCTCAGAAGGAAAGGATCACACCCACCTTGGCAACCGGCATCTGCTCCAGAAGGAAAGCCAGCCAAGGCAGAGACGGGAGGGATCACGCCTTCCAAAGAAGGATGATCACTCTCCCAACCATAAAAAAAACTCCAGAATCCTCATTCTGGACAGGTCTGCATTAACTCAAAAAACCCTAAGTGCTCTGAGAATCAAGCTCGGACTCCCGGCAGCCAAACTCTTGAACACAATCAAACTCCAAGGCAACGAACGAGTCTCTACAGCCGTTCTCTGCCTTCCCACCATCCAGATACGAGAAAGGCCTTGCGTCTCTCTGACATCTGGAACAAAATAGTCTCTTTCCCTTCATTCTCCCTTAATTTCAGTTCTTTCCTCTTGAAGACTGTTTTACTGACTTGAGCGTCGGAGTATTTTCGGTGGGATTACATCCCGCCGTTAACGCTGACCTCTTGTTTGCTTTAGTGGTGTGCAAGATTCGCACTCAGTGAACGGAGCCGGTTCAATTCATCCAAGGGAATCCGAATCTGTTCGAAGTCGGATTCAGGTATGCATCAAATATGACCATGATAAATAAACTAGTTAAATCCCATTGTAAGTCTCAATACAAAAAAAAGCATATATCCAATCAACAAATAATAAATATAATTTTTAAATTT
>JAODPA010133560.1:0-16587 GCA_025585075.1 Nepenthes mirabilis
AGGAGGAGAACGACGCCAGCGTCGGTGGCGCACGGGTCGGTGGTGGCTGGCGACAGCCGTGCATGGTGGTGGCTGGCTGGGCATTGCGGTGGAGTAGCGGCAGCAGCCGTGGGAGCCCGGTGAGAGGAGGAATCACGCGAAGGAGAAGATGATAAAATGGAGGTCTTTGAGTCCGATTCGGAGCTCGAGCTAGTTGGAGAAAATGTATAGCAAGTTGAGGCAGGTGTTTTCATACTCTGTATCTGTTTTCTTGTAATTTTTATTCGTTCTCCATCCGGTATTATCGTTTTGATACCCTCCTAAAACATGAAAATCGTATAGCCCATGATTAATGATTGATAAATATGTAGTTATTTATCCGATTCGTTGTCCGATTCACTTGTTTCGGTACCACCAAACCCTAATCCCGTAGTTTATTTGGGTCCCCCTATTTCCTCCTCGATTAAACGTCAAAATGACTCCAAAATGTGAATTATTAAGTCCTAATTATGCATATATATCGACCGGACGTCCGATCGAACAAGAATTGACCCGTTCATGGTGTCCGAACTATCTAAAACTCCATTGTCACTGTTCATCCAAAATAGAAAGGAAAATTTGCATGTTTCCACCCGTGTATTATGTCAAATTGACCTCAAAATATGAATCACCACATCCTAAATGTATATATAGGTCGGCCGCGCAATCGATCTAGCACGTTTTGACCCGTTCGCGGCATCCGGGCCCTCTAAAAGGCGTTGTTACTGTTCACCCAAGAAAAAAAAGGAAAATTGCATGTTTTTACCTTCATAATATGTTGAAATGACTTCAAAATATGAATCCCCGCATCCTAAATGTAAGTATATGTTGACCGGGCGTCCGATTCTGCAAGATTCAACCCATTCATGGTGTCCGGGCCCTCAAAAGGTGGCCTGACACTGTTCACCAGAAATTGAAAGGTAAATGTGCTTGCTTTAATTCTCTTTAATTGTGATGGAACTTATAACTAAATTTGTGGACAAATTGTAAGCTCTAAAAATGTATAATTGTGCACCGGGAGTAAGGAGGATGCTTCCCAGAGGCTTCCGATGTGGTGTTTGACCAATGGAGATAAGTAAAACCAATCTCTCTTGTGAGTTTGAATTGAATGGCTAAAAAGGTTTAAATTTTAAAGAAAGGAATGAACCGAGCAAGTAAATGGATAGGGAATCCACCAAAGTACAAGATGATGGATTTTATATCCTAGATGGAGATATGTGTGGATTTGGTCTCCCGGATGGAGATAAAGATGGGAATGTGATTTCCCGATTGGAAAATGTGATGTACTTGTGGTGGGTCTTCCCTCAAGGAAGGATTAATCTTGAAACTAGGACTATGGTTTATAGGGATAGTATTCTTTGGTTTGCCATGTCCATCACGGTGTGAACCCAAGGAATACTTGGCCACGTATTCTGGCCACTTGTGGAAGTGGGTGATGTTTGTGATACGCTTTAGGATACTACTGTGGAAGAACGAAAATTGCCTTGGTCCCCAGGGGATATGGGGCGAGTTGAGATAGCCGAGTGCTGCAAGCCTAAAATATAGTCGATGGTCAAGTATTATGGCCTAAAATATAGTCGATGGTCAAGTGTTATGGCCTAAAATATAGTCGATGGTTGAGTGCTGCCGACGTAAAATGTAGCTGATGGTCGAGTGCTGCAGACCTAAAATGTAGCCGATGGTCGAGTGCTATAGACCTAAAATGTAGCAGGCTTTAGAATGTGTGGCAGACACATTTCTTTTCTCATTCTCTCATAACGTTGGTTAGTACGACCTACAAGCTCGGGTCCGCAAAGATTAATGAAAATAATGAGAATGAATAAACGTAACCAGAACAAATATGCGAACTAGATAATCCCAGATGTCCCCTCTCCTCGCAAGCTTTTATTCAAGTTATATGTTCCCCTACCCAGTTACTGTTTTCTCTGTTATTTACTGTAGTTAGTGATGTATGATTACATTTGTTGAGCTGTACGCTCACTCTTACTGTTTCTCCTTCCAGATGAGAACATTAAGTCGGCGCCCAATTATTTCGAGTAAGGAGAGAGACTTACTTGAGGAGATTAGGTGGATGTTGAAGACTTGAAGTTTTGGATACGTTGTTGTAATAGAATGTAAATAGTCTTATTGGATTAATGTGATTGTTATTATTTTATGGTTATTGTTATGCTTCCACATTTATGTTGATATTTTGGGTTTCGTTTAGTCCTACACGACATCTCTTTAGACCCAACATGGTAGTTAGGAGTACTGTGTTGGAGCCATGGATGGTATGGCGATTGTGATCCTGTATATTGTGTTGTAGGCCAAACTGTTGATTATTGGATATTGTGTGCTTGTACAGGCTATTTGAAGTAGGCTGTATTTTTTGTTTCTCGTCCAGTTGTAGAGAAAATTCTGCCAAAATTTCTGCAGAATCCATAATGATAAATTATAGGTTAAATTTATGTTACCATTGATGGAGGTTATTTAAGAAAAATAAACCGATCCGTCACATGACCGGTTCTACGATTTCTCCAACTAGCTCGAAGTCAGAATCAAACCGAGAGCCTTCGTTTGCCCATTTCTCTCTCTTCCCTTCCTTCCTCTCTTTCTCTCCTCTCATTTCTCCCTACTTCTTCTCTCCTCGAACACTTCCCCCTAATCAAGCAAGTTACTGATCATATTTAAATTTTCGATGAGCTTATCAAGAATGGGAAGTGCTGGGGATTCAATGAACTCAATTTTGTGCTCAAGCCTAGCTTTTTTGATAGATGGCAAACTGATCTCCTAAGCTTTGCGATCAATGTCAATTCCTATGACCTTGCCATCTTTAGGAAGAGTAAGAGCTGCTGTCATGAATTCGAATCAACGCAGGTCTAAATAATTATTAATTACAACCTATAAAATTTTAAATCCCAACTATAAAACAATAATCAATGGATCTAAAACCCTGACATAACTTGCCAGATGAACCATACAACCTCAACATCTAATATTAATAAAATCAGAATACAAAATCAATCAAATAACCTCATCGGGTAACCTATCCTAATAATTATATAATTATGACTTGCTCCACAAAATTGCAAGGGAGGCAACAAACCAACAATAAATATTTCCAGGTAACAACAGACCTAACGCATCCCATACATAGCCATAAGCCCACTTTTGGCCACCTTTCAATATAAAAAATACAACCAATACATTTTCTATCCAAATGCAAAGCTAAACTCACTAAGAGTAGATGAATTTTGATTAAATCACGTCTAAACTCTTACAATATATCTAAACCTATTAATTTAAAGGGGATAAAAAATCAAAATGTAAGTGGAAAGCTTAGTAAGTATCAGTATATAAATAATATAATATACATACGTCCAAAATTAGGATGAAAGTCGATGAACACATATACAAAATGCATAAAACCACAATTCCAAATGCCTATTAACAAAAGTACAAATGCTGTCTCGTACTCAAAAATATATTCCAAACAAAAGCATAATTCGAACAAATTTTTTTTTTTCGTAAGTGATTTGGATTTATGGGAGAAAAATTTACAAGTAAGGATTTATCACCAAGTGTTTTTCCGACTTGGGGATAAACCAAAAAAGCTAGGGCATGCCCCGAGCACTTTGATACAACCGATGAAACCAACTAAAAGACAAAATTGCTGGTATTCATACAATACAAGCGAATCACTCAAAAGCAATTCCTATAAAAATAAACTGCCAATCCCAGGCAAAGTCCAAAATGCCAGCAACAGAATATAGCCAGCAGCCAACCTCCACGGCTATTTAGCACATTCAAATCCGGGAGTATCAGCAACCGTATCCCTTAGAACAAGGCCAGCAGACGCATCATCATCAAATGGAGAGGATCCAACCAGCAGCTGAAATCCCACAAAACCGCGCCACAGCAGCCAGAATAGCATTCCAGCAGCTCCAGGAAGGCTTTGCCACTTCAGCTCCAGCAAATACATTGGTTGCTGCACTATTGCAGCTAGCAAACAGCATATTGCAACTCAATAGCTTCACTGTACACTATCAACAAGCCAGCAAGCAAACGCATTGGCCAAGTCATCAGCCAACCACAGAGTAGCCACCAAAACCCGAGACCTGCTGCATCAAATTCAACAGGGAGCATATAATGGGTTAAGCAAAAAAACCGGATGGGCCGAGCATCAATTGGAACCAATCCACCATCAGCAGAGGCCAACCAGGATAGACCTTTGTCAAGCGGTTGTGGACATCCACATCTCCACAGCAGCTGCCCACTACCCCAAATGAACAAGTGGCAATTGCAGCAACAATTTAGCCCCTCCTGGCAGCATGCAAAGCATAACAGAAAATCATCACAAACCGGCCAGAGAGACCAGCCAGCGAATGATGATTATCTAATGCTGTCCGAACAGAACAGCTGCAAAACAATAGCAGCAACTAACTAGCGGCAGATACCATACAGCAGCAATCCAGGAGACTGCTACACAAAAGGCAACAAGCAGAAAGGCCTCCCCCAACACAAAAAGTCCTTTATCAGCCACCAGGAAGCAGCCTTCATCAACCGTTGCCGGCAGCAGAGGCAATTTCATACTGCAGCACAACGACATCCTATCACAGAGCAAGGACAGCACCAGCACCTGCAGAATCAGTAAACAAAATTGCAGAAAAAAGATCTCGAGACAGTAGATTAATCCAAAGTCCCTCAATCCCTTTCTGGCCGCAGCAATAGAATCAATAAAAGCCAGAGGAGGCATGTATAGAACATTGCAGCAAGCCATATATCAGAAGATTCATAATTGTTGCAAAGCAACAACATCAGCAAACTGGCTGTATTAGCTAGACAAAAGCACTCCAATGGACTGCAACACAATCACCACAATAAAGCAGCGGACAGGCAGGGCATTACCTCAATCAAGAAGAACATTTAGCAACCAAAAGGAACCACAGCCAGCTGCTCAGCCCTCAGCCGAAGGGTCCCAATCCATAAGCACACAGGCTCCCCCAACCCAATCAACAAATGGGAAACACAGCCAGAGAACAAACAGAGCAACACCAGGGTACAATCGGCTGCATCACTTCCTTCGAGATGAGACAACAGCCCACAGGAAACCCATCCAAACCACTAGGCAATTTCAGAATTGCCTACAGTTGCAGAAAGGAGACAACAGAGGGACTAACCCAATCGCAAACGCCCTCCTCTAATGCAAACAGGCATCACACCCCAAAAGGCAGTGAACAGACAGGGACATCACCACACCAAGAAGGAAAATTAGCAACCAATAAGGTCCTTAGCCAGCTCATCGACCCTCAGCCGAACTATCCCGATCCAAATACGCACGGGCTCCCCCAACCCTTCCAACAAGTGGAACATACAGCCAGAGAGTAATCAGAGCACCACCACAGGACCAGTCGATTGCAACAAATCCATCGAGCTGCATGTGTGCCAACAAAGACTTCAGACGGCATCTCCCAAACCAGAAAATGCAGTCCCAAAATTCATTGGAGTTTGCCAATGAAAGAAGCAGCATTGCTCGCACATATGAGATGCGAGAAATGGCACAATCAGCTGACTTCAACAACAGCCCACCGAGACCTCAGCACACCAAAGCTCGAGACTCCAAGCCACAGCAGAAATCAGTAAAAGGAAGGACCTCACCGCAACCGAAGGGAAGCAAACAACCAATCAGAGCTTCGGCCAGCTCTTCAGTACCTCGCCAATCAGTTCGAAACCAGAGCTGTACGGCATCCCCAAACCGTCCAGCAGGAGCGAAAACTCAAGAGGAAGAACATCAGAGCGGCAGCAAAGCCAATCGGAAGCGCCAGAACCTTCGAGAAGCACAAGAGGCAACCAAGGTTACAAACAGCCTCGCGAGTGAATGAGCCAGAATCACCAGAATCCCAGCCAAATCTTAACGCAGGCCAAGGAGTGAACCGATAAGAAACCGAGGGGGCCAGCCAGGAGACCGGCCGGCACCGACACCACCCGGCCAGAGGAGGCGAAGCCTTAAGGCAACGCACTGGACGAGCGAAGAGAATAGGTCCACGTGAGCAAGCCAGGATAGAGAATCTTCACTGATAAGAGCAGGAGATGAGAAGGAGAATGGGGGGCGGCCGGGCGAAGCAACCAGGAGACCGGCCGTGGCCGGCACCGGTGCCGCCGGGCCAGAAGATGAGCGCCGCAACGCCGAGATTCAAATTTGAAATTTGAAATTATGCGCCGCAACGCCGCATAATTCGAACAAAGCATAATCTAAAACAAAACTATATATCCAAATGTACAAGATCGATCGAATTCTAATTATGGGCAAAACCTGCGAATGTTAAATGAAGTTTCAATACAAATCAATGCAGGAAAATATATCAAAATGTAAAATATGCACAAATTGGAAAACCAAAGACTAAAAGGCTAACTTGAGAAAGGGTTATACAAACTCTTAATAATCTTGAACCATATCAACAACTATTTAAACTCATGAGTAGGGCCGTCTACAAACTATCTCTTATAGGCAGGAATAAAGCCACTATCTTTTGCCACCTACGGAGTTGGGTGCACTTCTTAAATATGTTTGATATATTATGACATTCGAATATATTAGTTCTATTTAATTCTTTACAATGGTTCTCATAAAATATAATCTGAGATGGTCTCTATATCACATATCACAAAGTTTTTCTTATTGGTGGAAAAGGCCGAAGTTTCCCTTCAAGAAGGTCACATATCACAAAGCTTCTCCCATCGAGAAGGGTAACATATTGAAACACATAGCAAAGATAGAGCCCAACTTAGAGCAATGATACATGGATACCACAAGGCATAGTCCATATGTATATTTTTATGACTTTTTTTTTTTATAAATATACTGATATACGAATATAATGTCTCAAAATATTTACCTATTTTTCATAAAGTGAACAAAATCTTCAAATATTAGCAAAACTGAAATAAAATTATAAAATAATTATTAAAAAGGACATGTATTCACAAAGGAAACAAATGGGGTAAGTAAACTAATATACATGTATATTTAAACCTCCAAATGTAAACAAAAATAGCTAAAATTTGAAATAGACTAAGGATAGAGTATAATGATACTTGCTTCAATCTCTAAAAAAGTAGATTTGATAGAAAGATGATCCAAATTATCTCTTCTCTTCTTTTTCTCTGCTCCTTCTTCTTCTCTCTCTCTCTCTCCTACTCTTTTTTTCCCACGCGAATGGTCAAATAGTACGTACTATGCCATAAATAGGAAATCAGTGCACAAGCACCACACGGACATGCAACAGGTGTCACGCCTAAACCTTCGGCCTCGCAATAGCACCGCCTCGAGTGCCCCTTGAGCGCGCCTACATTGCTTTCTACACTCAAGCGCCACCTCAGGGGCTTTTCAAGTGCGCCAACACTGGAAAACACCCTTAGGTGTCTGTTGGGCATACCTCAAGTACCAGTTTGCATCATTGCTCTAATTATTTTTCAACTTCACACTGCATAAACATTTTTCGATACATCCTATTGACTCAAATTAAACTGGTATTATAATTCTCCACTCCTTATAAAAATTTTGTTCTCAAAATTTATATACGTTAATACTCAAATACGTTGGGGTATTTCTCCCGAACTTCATCCTTATGTTCCCATGTTGCTCCCTCGACTGAATGATTCCTTCATAATACTTTAAGTAGCGGAATTATCTTATTCTCCAACATCTGATCCTTTTTATCCAATATCTAAACCAGAACCTCAATATATGTCAAATTCTCATCAATCTACAATGGTTCATGCACAATCACATGTGAAAGATCATACACGTACTTTTTCAACATAGAAACATGGAAAACGTCATGGCAATCTGCCATATTCGGCGGCAATACAAATCTATAGGCCACTTCTCTAACCTGTTATAAAATCTTGAACAGCCCGATAAATCTAGACTTCAGTTTTTCTTACACTTTGAACCTCAAGATTTCCTTCCTAGGAAATACCTTCATAAATACATAATCACTCATTTCAAATCTCAAGTTGGATCTCCTTCTGTCGGCGTAGCTCTTTTTGTGACTCTGGGTAATAATCAGTCGATCTCAAATAATCTTAATTTTATTTGAAGTGTCTTAAATAATATCGGGGCCCAAAAGTCTACGATCACTAATTTTTCCCAAATTAATAGGAAACCTACATATTCATCTGTATATAGTATTGAAAGGGGCCATCTCGATACTCAACTAATAACTGTTGTTGTATGTAGATTCTGCTAGCGGCAAATAATTATCTCATTTCCCTTTTATCTTCAAAATAGATGCCCTCAATATATCCTCTAAAATTTTAATGGTCCTCTTTGATTGACTGTTTGTCTACAAGTAAAATGCCAAACTGAATTTCAACTTGGTACCCAATTCTTATATAGACTTTTCAAAAATTTAGACACAAATCTCAGATCATGATCAGAAACTATCAAAACTAGTATACTATATAGTCTCATAATCTCATTAATGTACAGACATGCCAACTTTCTACGTAAAAATGTCATCATGACCAACAAGAAGTGAGCTAACTTTGTCAACCTATTTACAATTACCCAAATGGCATCCAAATTCCTCACCGTCCTAAGCAAACTAGAAACAAAATCCATCATGATACGCTTCCATTTTCAACTGAAAATCGGCAGAGATTGTAAAAATATTGGAGGTTTCTTATGCTCGACTTTAACTTGCTGGCATACAATGCACCTTGCCACAAATACGATAATCTCCCACCTCATGTTTCAGCACTGGAAACACTTCTTCATATCCTTTTACATCTTGTTTACCTCAGGATAAATTGTATATTATGACCTATGAGCTTCATTCAAAATTTTCTCCTTCAATTCCTTAATATTGGGTATACAGATCCTATCCTAAAAATAAAGAATTCTATCTGCTCGCACATTGAAATCCACCAACGACTCTTTACCCAAATCTTTGACAAATTTTATCAAATATGGGTTGGTCATTTGAGTCTTCTTAACCTTCTCCATAATCATAAGCTATATTTGAAGATACGATAAAATCATCCTTGATCCTTGGGAGTATAACTGAATAGTGTAACTTTTCATTCCATCCAACATCTCCCATTCTTTAATCATCAAATGGGCAATCATACTTGAAGATTTTCGGCTCAACGCCTCTGCAACCACATTCTCATTCCTTGGCTGATATTGGATTTATAATCATAATCCTTTAACAAATCTATCAACCTACATTGCACCATATTAAATTCCTTCTACAAGAATAAATACTTCAAACTCTTATAATCAGAGTATACTATGAATTTCACCCCATACAGATAGTGCCTCCAAATCTTCAATACAAAAATTACAGCCACCAATTCTAGATCATGAGCCTTCAACTGCCTTGACCCATAGGCGGTTACCTAGCCACGTTGAATCAATACACACCCCAAACCTTTCTGAGAAATGACACAGTATACCACAAAGCCTCCCAATCCATCTGGAATCGACAATATCAACATCGAAGTCAATCTATTCTTCAATTTTTGAAAACCCTTCTCATAATCCTCATCCCAAATAAAGATTGTTCACTTTTGGGTCAAATGGATCAGTGGCACCACAATCATTGAGAAATGTTTAACAAAATGCCTATAGTAACTAGGCAAACCCAAGAAATTTTGCACTTCCATAATATTGGTTGGTCTATCTCAATTAGTAACAGCTTTAACATTCTTTAGGTCAACAAATATACCGCCTTTGGCAACTTTGTGCTCAAAAAATGATACTTCTTCAAACCAAAATTCACATTTCTTCAACTTAGTAGACAACTGCCTTTCCCTCAAAGTCTGCAGTGTAATCCTCAAGTAAGTTTCATGCTACTCAAAACTTTTATAATAAATTAAGGTATTATTAATAAAAAACCATCATAAATTGGTCCAAGAACGATTCAAAGACTTAATTCATATGATCTATAAGTACTGCTGGTGCATTTGTCAATCTAAAAGACATCACAAAAAATTTCTAATGGTCCTACCCTATTCTGAATGCCATCTTGGGTACGTCCTTATGATGAATCCTCAACTAATGGTACCCCGAACATGAATCGATCTTAGAAAAGACTCGAGCTCCTTATAATTGATCGAACAAATCATCTATTCTTGGGGAGGAATACTTATTGTTGACCGTGATCTTATTAAACTCTTGATAATCCACACATAACCACATCGATCCATTTTTCTTTTTCACAAAAAGTACTTGAGCACCCCAAGACAAAGCACTCAGTTGAATAAAATCTTTCTTTAATAGATCTTAAAATTGTTGCTTTAATCCCTTTAATTCAAATGGAACCATTTTATATGGAGTTCTTAATATTGGTGCAAATCCCTATACAACCTCAATAGCAATTTCAATTTCTCGATTAGGAGGTAAACCAGGCAAATCTTCTTAAAAAACATCCTCAAATTCACATACAATCAAAATTTTCTCAATGGCCGCATTATGACTCCTCGATATGGTCACATATGCCAAATAAACTCGGCATATATCCTTTATCATGTGGCTTGCATGTAAGGGTGAGATCAATCAAGTTGTCTCCCTTCTGACTCTTCCTTAAAATTCAAAAGATTCATAACTTGAAATATAGAATAAAGTAGACTTACTGAAATAATCCACAATAATATGATAATATGCCAACCAATCTATCCCCAAAATAATATCAAAATCTGGTGTGTCCAGTAAGATCAAAATCACCAATAACTCATATCCATTGACCCAAACTAGACACTGGGATACATAATATCGGCCAACAAAGACTTATCCACCGAGGTAGATACCACCAATGCACATTCTAAGATTTGAGGAGGCACAAATAGGTTGCAAGCAAATTTCGGAGCAATAAAATAATACATAACCTCAGGGTTAATCAAAACATGTGCCATCGAATAAAAAATTTGCATTTTACCTTCAATCACTAATGGATCCTCCCTCGCATCCCTTGTCGTTGTTGCATAAGCTCTTCTAGGAACTGCAGTCTTCCTATCCAAATGCCTCAAAAGAGTTGGAAAATCATTCGCCATATGGCAATCTTGGCCATAATTGAAACATGCTCAACTTTGACGACAACATATCCTTCCAGGATGATTTCTTCCACAAAATTCACATGCTGCCCTTGTAAATTGGGGCTTCAACGATGAAGATTTCACCCCGATCGACTTTCCTTTGTCTTGAGCTTTGGACTTTGAATGGGAGCCTCCAATCTCAAACTTTTGCCTTTATTCTCCTATCTCCTTTCAAAATACTTCTCCTATAGATGCTCTTATTCAATAAGTAGGGCACAATCAACCACTTTACTATAAGTTCGAAGTCAGAGAGGCACTAATTGCTTTTGAATCGAATCTTGCAACCATTGCAGAATCTTTTGGGCTCTCCAGGCCTCATCTACCATCATGTGGGGAGCAAAATGAGAAACTCAATAAATTTTGTATCATACTCTGTCGCTGTCTTGTTTCCTTACTTCAAACAGCTAAACTCATCCTTATTGATTTTTTGGACAATGGATGGGAAGAATTTCTCCATAAACACCTCCACAAAAACATTCTATGAAATTTGTTCATTCTTTATTCCTAAAATTCAGCATTGAGTAGCCTACCATTGGCTCACCCTACCTTCCAACTTATAGGCGGAAAATTTAACCATGTCCTCATTCGGGAAATCAATCATCTCAAACACCTTCTTTACTCCTCGAATCAAAATTTCAACTTTGATGGGATCAAATTTTCCCAAGAACTCCGAGACATGTTCGCACCTAAAATGATCGAAGGGTGTTCTACCTTGCCCTTGGTCGGCCATCCTCCTCATGGGGGCTAAATCCTCGTCTTGCCACTGAATTATACGGTCTATAATGTCTCTCACGTGACTTATCATTGCATGATAATCATCCTCACGGTTAGAATCCGATCCTCCATATCCTAAATCTCTATTATCTACCATTATAATACCTATCATTCAAAATATCTAATTAATTATCTTTCAAAAAATTGACTCAAAATGCCTCTCCTTACGACTCTTCTTTGATACCATAACTATCACAAACTCGAACCAAAGTAGGTCTATGTAATTTTAATTAATTACAACCCATAAAATTTTAAATTCCAATTATAAAA
The DNA here is from genome assembly GCA_025585075.1 of Nepenthes mirabilis. NCBI lineage: Eukaryota > Viridiplantae > Streptophyta > Magnoliopsida > Caryophyllales > Nepenthaceae > Nepenthes > Nepenthes mirabilis. The sequence goes on from JAODPA010133560.1 coordinate 12,142, forward strand.
TAATAATAAACAAATTTCAAACCCGATTGTGACCCGATAGATGAATCATATAACCTCAATATCCAATATTAATATAATCAGAATATAAAATCAATCGCAGGACCTCATCGGGTGACCCATCTGGACAATTATACAATTATGGTGTACACCAAAAAATTACAAGGGAGGCGACAAACCAACAACAAACATTTTTAGATAACAAAAGACCTAACTCACCCCATACATAACCATAGGCCTACTTCTAGTTGCCTTTCAATATCCAAAATACAATCAATACATTTTCTATTCGATTACAAAGCTAAACTCACCAAGAGTAGACGAACTTTTATCAAATCACATCTAAGCTTCCGTAATGTATTAAAACCTACTAATCCGAAGGGGATAAGAAAGAAAAAATCACAATTGTAAATGTCCATTAATGAAATTCTGAATGTGTTCCCATACTCAAAAGTATATTACAAACGAAAGCATAATCCAAATGAAATATAATCCAAAATGAAAATATAAGACCGACTAAATCCCAACTGTGGACAAAATCTATGAATCTCAAACGAAGTTTCAATATAAATCAATACAAGAAAATATATTAAAATCTAAAACATGTACAAATCGAAAAATCAATGACCGAAAGACTAACTTAAGTAATTGTTACACATACTCTTGATAATTTTGAGCCATATCAATTACTATTTAGACTCATGGGTAAAGTCATCTGCATGCTATCTCCTGTCGGCTGCGAACGAAGTCGCTATGTTTTGCCACTTGTGGAGTTAGGTGTATTATGCAGGTTTGTCTGATCTGTTAGGACATCTAAATATATTAGTTCTGTGACGAACTGTATTCCTAATTGAAAATCGGTAAGGTTCTGCCTGTAAAATGGCCGTCAAACTAAACATAAACCTGTACAATATTCCTATACAATATACATGTCGCAACAACAATCACACACAGGATTGAAAAGTGCCACAAGATTTTCGTGGCTCCAACATCATGTCTCTGGACACCATGTCGGAACAAAGAGATGCACTTGGTGCCTGAATACACATCACAATAACCTACAGAAGTATATAAAATCATCCATACAATAGAAACTATTCTCAGCAAAATCTTATCACTAATAATCAAAATACATCGCCATAGCCATCAACATATACACAATCCTCGATACATATACACAAAATCACAAGAATCATCCTCCAAGCCTAGATTAGTCCACGAACTCTACTCCTCCTTATTGGGTATAAACTCGTACTTATCTGAAAGTAAGAAAACAGTAAGGAGTGAGCTATACTTAAAATAAATCAAGAGAAGGGAATAGGAGTATAATACATGATACATAAACATGAAGTATGATCAAATCCATTTTCGGAACTCATTTTTCTTTTACATTTTATTTATAATTCCTTTAGGTTCTAAAACAAGTAGAATTTTTTTTTTATGGATTAGGGCTAGTAGACCTTATCAGTTAATAGTGTGATTAAACGAAAAAATAAATGTGTATACTTCTATGCATTCTAAGGCACTACCCACACAATTCAAACACCCTCTGGCGAGTGGTGTACCTCTCACTAGGTATATGGGGCCATAAAGTTTATATCCCTCGTAGCCTAGAAGCATTCATCGTGCTACTACAATAATATCCTAAAACATCCTAGGGAATACTACCCTCTGAACATAAATCCTTGATCCAATTTCATGATCACTTATTCTTAAGGAAAATTTCATATTTATTCATAACACTTTATTCTCACTTCCTAGAGAATGATTCATTAAAAGTTTGCTTATCATGGAATTTTCTTCTTATACTTTTCATATCTTGTATAATTCTTGTGAGTTTAAGTCTTTACATGACTTTAATACATGCACAATCAACATAAAGCTTGAAGAATATTAGAAAATTCTTACCACAATGAGCCAAACGTAACTTCAGAGATTCTGGACATTAAATCTCTTTACAAAAGCGTACAACATAATTTTCAGAGTATACACAAAATAACATATATAAAACACATGTAAATAAATACCAATATTTACGTCTAACAATAATTTCGGAACACGTAAAATAATATAAATAAAATATATATGAATAAACACCAAATAATCAAAGTACCCACGTTCATGAAATTAGGGTTCCAAATTTCTAAGGCCAAATTATATATAAATCTTAAAAAAAATGGGTAAAAGCTTTCAGGTGCGGGGTTTGGGTTTTACGTATGAAATACCACATAAAACTTAGAAATTAGATATGAAATCATCATATATACATGCTCAATATATAGGTTTTACAAAATATAAACTTGGATGGGTATCGAAACAAAGATAACCGAAGGGAACAGAACAAAAAGTGCAAAAAGAGAAATAAAAGTATAAGGGTGCACTTGCCTCGACCCAATCTACAACCTTTTCAACTAACTCTAAGCCAAAATCAGACCAGAGAGCATCGATCTTCTCTTCTTTTCTCTTCTCCTTCGTGTTCTCTCTCTCTCATCTCTCTCTTTTCACGTGAAAATGGCCGAAGAAAACAATTTGCATGTTTAAATACATAGACTGGTAGCTCAAGTGCCAATCAGGCACTGTTCAAGCGCTGTAGTACTTGTAGGCCTGCACTCGAGCGTGCTTCCGGCATGCATCAAATGCGCAATTCTGCCAAATGTGCCCCAGGCGCGCCTTAGGAGTTCCTCAGGTGTAGTATTTTGTTTTTTGCGTCTAGGTCCTACCTCGGGCGCCAGTCGGGCGTAGGACAGACCTAGGTCAGGTCTGCAGCAAACCTGCTTCGCGCACGCGCCGTTTGAGACCCGTTTCAACCCTTCTAACCTAATTTTTTTACATCATTGGACTCTAATTTCGATTATATTAGTTTCGTAAGTCATGATTATTATAATTAAAAACTCGAATCTTATTTACGGTTTAACTTTTTAAGGTTTCTTATGTCGGTTCCTAATTTTGTCAATTCCGAGTCTTTGGGCTTTTCAATCCAATTTCTTCCATATCTTTTGATCTCGATTCATTTATATTAATTTAGCTACTCCTAATTATCATATTTTGGAAACCGGAGTCTTACAAGTTCCGTTTAATTCCTTAACGATAGTTTTCATAAAAATAAATTCGGTGAGGGTCTCTATATTACATTTCATAAAATGTTTCTTATCGGCAGAAAAGGTCGAAGCTTTCCTTTGAGAAGGTCACATATCACAAAGTTTTTTCTATCGGTAAAGGTCACATATCGAAGCACATAATCAGGATAAAATCCAACCTAGAGCAATGATACGTGGATACCACATACATGGCCTATGTGGAGGATTTTGTGACTTTTTCTTTACAAATATACTAATACATGAATATAATACTGCAAAATATTTACCTATTTTTCATCAAATGAATAAAATCTTCAAATATTAACAAAATTGAATTAAAATCTCAAAACAATCAATAAAAAGGGTATGCATGCACGAAGGAAATAAATAAGATAAGTAAACTAACATACATATATATTTAAAACCTTCAAATATAAACAAAGATAATTAAATCTGAAACAGACCAATGATAGGATATAAGGATATCTGTCTTAACTTCTAACTAAACAAATTTGATAAAAGGATACTCCAAACTATTTCTTCTCCTATTTCTCTCTCCTCCTTCTCTTTCTCTCTCTCCTTCTCTTTCTTTCATGTGCAAATGGCTAAAAAGTGATGTGCTACACCTTAAATAGGCAATTACCGTACGAGTACCACTCAGATACACATTAGGCATTGCTCCCAAACCCTGGGCCACACACGAGCATTGCCTTGGGCACCTTTTTAATGCGTACACTGCTTTCTATGCTTGAGTGCCATCACAGACATTCCTTGAGCGTGCCGACACTAAAAAACACACTCAATCCCACATCGAGCATGTCTCAGGCAACAGTATACTTCTTTGCCTTAATTATTTTTAAAATTTACACTGCACAAATATTTTTTGATACTTCCAGTTAACCTAAAACAAGTTGATATTATCAAATTAAATCAGAAGAAAACTAGAAATTATAGCTATGAGTAAAAGAGAATATCCCATGGAAACTCTGACTTCTATTGTCTTATTTGCATTCACCAGCTTCATCAGCAAACTCATCAACTGCCCTATAGTAAGCGCTGTCCCATGGAATGCCCTTCTCACATCATAACGTATATACAACAACGTAATTCAAAGAAAAAAACAGAAAAATTTTAAGAAGAACCGAACTCCCTAAGATAAAGATTTATGAAAATCGTGAATCAAAATATCAATATTCATCGCATACCTTATCAAGTAAGATACATACCGATAATAAGCTTCATTGACAAATTTTTTTCTTCTACTGTGTTAGAAAATTTGATTATCTATTAATCTATTCGTAAAGTTTTAATTAATTTTACCAAAGTTAATCTTGATATTGCTATAAATTATTAAAAAGTACTCAAAGCTTTT
>JAODPA010133571.1:0-16586 GCA_025585075.1 Nepenthes mirabilis
CAGTGACGGCCGCGGGCGGTGCCAGGCTGGCACGGCGGCGTGGAGTAGTGGCAACAGTCGCGGGAGGCCGACGAAGAAGGGGAGCCACGCGAAGGAGAAGAGGAGAAAATGGAAGCTTTTGGATTTGATTACGGCTTCGAGCTAGTTAGAAAAGTGGTAAATCGGGCCGAAATAAGTACACTAATATTCTCCTTTTTCATTTCTATGTACTTTTATTTCATTTCCTTCGAGTATTTTCGTTTCGATACCTGAATAAATTTATATATTATGTTGCCCATAATTTAAATATGATAATATATCAAAATTATGTCCAAATATCAAGTTTAGAGTAGTGTATCACAATCCGAAAACCCTAGCTCCCACGTAGGTACTATTCACCCGCACCCAAGCCCATTTTATAGGTGAAATTTTGGGATTTTTGCTTAATTTAGGACTAGAACATCATTACCCACGTGTAGTATCAGTTAATTTATCGATTAGGTATCCGATTGGGTGATTTTAGGTAAAAACTCGTTCGTTGGAACCCTAAGGTGCGTCCGGACCACGTTTGATCAATTATATTTGGTTTAATGCATGAATTGGCCTAAGATAATTGTTACCCATGATATAGACAAGTGATTGTGTGAATTCTATGCCTGAACTAGTAGTTTAGACCCGTTTCCGGACAAGGAACCCTAAACCCATGACGTGGAGAAATTAACCGATTAAATTAGAATTTATAGATGAATTGGCTTAAAATGTTAATACCCGCATCATGAATAAGTCAATTTGACCATCGAGTGTCCGAATTGGTAGCTTCATGGGGCTTTATGCTCTCCAAAAACCCATGCATCTCCTAAAATTTTATCCAAAATAATCATAATTATGCATGATTCTAACCTCGAGAATTATGATGCATGAAAGCGCAGGGAAATCGGTCATCTGAAAGCTCCAGAGACATGATAGACTCGTTATGGTAAAAATTTTCTAATTATTCATATTATATGATGAATTACGCACATCTTACGATCATAATGATTCGAATGCTCCAAAAATCATGTTATGAATCGTTTATGAAAGAATTATAGATCGAAAGCTTAGAAATTCTTTTAAGCTCCAAGAAATATTATGTATGAACTACGAATACGTGAGGACCCAAGCTCACAAGGAATTATAAAAATCTGTATTAAAATATATTTATGAAAAAGGAAATTTGGACTTACTGGCTTTTGAACATTCTCTGGCAGAGTGAGAACTATGGATATTTGTGCTTCAGAATAGAATTCCTTAACGAACAAGAACTTGGACCAAGGGTTATGGATAACAAACTTAAACATGCTAAAATATTACAGTAAAAATTCAAGAATTACTCTGACCGTGTATCTTGGCCGTGTTATATCGCGTGTGGAATTCTTGGCATGCCTTAGTATGTTATAGTGAAATATTACAGTGAAAACTTAAGGATTACTCTGACCGTGTATCTTGGCCGTGTTATATCGCGTGTGGAATTCTTGGCATGCCTTAGAATCATAATTATGCATGATTCTAACCTCGAGAATTATGATGCATGAAAGCGCAGGGAAATCTGTTATTTGAAAGCTCCAGAGACATGATAGACTCGTTATGGTAAAAATTTTCTAATTATTCATATTATATGATGAATTATGCACATCTTACAATCACAATGATTCGAATGCTCCAAAAATCATGTTATGAATCGTTTACGAAAGAATTATAGATCGAAAGCTTAGGAATTCTTTTAAACTCCAAGAAATATTATGTATGAACTACGAACACGTGAAGACCCAAGCTCACAAGGAATTATAAAAATCTATATTAAAATATGTTTATGAAAAAGAAAATTTGGACTAACTGGCTTTTGAACACTCTTTGGCAGAGTGAGAACTATGGATATTTGTGCTTGAGAACAGAATTCTTTAACGAACAAGAACTTGGACCAAGGGTTATGGAGAACAAACTTAGACATGCTAAAATATTACAGTGAAAACTCAAGGATTACTCTGACCGTGTATCTTGGCTGTGTTATATCGCATGTGAAATTCTTGGCATGCCTTAGTATGTTATAGTGGGATGTTATGGTCTATTTTGGAGTCGCTAGGTGGTAGATTGGCCCCGTCTACGGGGATTGGTATGTAGATGGCCCGCCTCTTGGTCTCAAATAGGAGATTGGACTTTTATTGTGTAGGTGCATACAATTGGGCCATGACCAACCGCTCATTTGTCAGTGAGGCCTGTTGATACTTAGCCCACAAATGAAATAAGTCTTTGACATAAAATTAGTAACTAATACAAGCCACAAGAATGAACTAAAGGAATATGGAACGAATCATGTATCTTTTTTCTACTTAATTTCGTTATTATTGTTTACTTCCTTATTATGATATACTTGTTGAACTTTTAACTCACTTGTAAGATCTAAAATTAAAGAAGTTTAAAATCAAAGTAAAATATTGTTATTTAAAAATCGGAGTGTTTTGATTTTGACTTAAATCGAAGTGGCCTTACATCACTAGAAGACTGAAACTAATGGTAATCAAAATATTGACCGGTTTTAAGAAATGTTGACTGATGTCGAGATGTTGATCGGTGTCATGATATTGACCGGCGTCAAAATGTAGACCAGCATTAAGATGTTGGCCAATGTCAAGACATTAACCGGCATCAAGATGTTGACCGAAATGTTGACCGAAGGGTTGACCGATTTTTAGAAATATTAACCGACCTTGAATAAGAGAAAAAAAACGTTGGCCAACTTTGAGTAAAAGTTGGCCGGATTAGAGTAAGAAGCGTTGACCGAAAAAGTTGACCAATAGAAAGGTTGGCGGATTTTGAAGAAAATATTAACAAACTAGAATTGACTACCGAATTTAAAAATTTTAACCAGGATAAATTAATGGCAAACTAAAGGCAATGGCCAACTTTGTTGTTTAGATGATTAGATCCCAACTAGATCCAAATCTAATTAGAGCAAGTGAACTACCCATTGACTTTCTAGATTAAAGTACCAAGTAGGTAACTTACCCCACACACTCCCACCTAACTCCTGAAGGGAAATACAAGTAGGTAACCCACCCCACTTACTCCACCTAATCCCTCCTCTTTATATATTGAGTTCCAATTGAGGGACGGGTATGGAATTTCTGGCGAGGAAGAAGGGTAAGGAGTGAAGAAGGAGAAAAAGCTCCAAGTTAGTCGGAGTGGGCGGTTAACAATCAGACAAGTGTACCTTTCCTTTCTAAACCTAGATTTTAAGAATATTTCTAAGGCAAGTGTACTCCCATTTTTAAATTAAGATTTCAAGTATACTTCTGTTTTCAAGTCCTGGCTTTAGAAAAAATTGCAAGTGTTCTCTTCAAATTTAAATACTTCAACATATAGTATATCAGATTTTAATGCTTTCTACTTTATGTTTTCCGCTTTCTGCTCAACTTATGATTGAATTTGAATTGTATAAAAATGGAGAAGTAAATTGGCTTTGAGTCATAATGTTATAATAAAGAATTATTGACCGGAATGAGATTTATGGATTTAAAACCAACTTCATATCAATTGAAAGTCATTATACTTGACCACAATAAGAAAAATGAATTTGAAATCGGTTTTGTAATATGACGATCGAAAATTTTATACCCGTCCGAAATGTGAACTAAAGAAAAAGTGAACTGACCTTATAATAAGATAAATAAGATCAGACTTTAGTACTGGGAGATAAAATTCTCCGGCATGCCTTAGAACATTATTATGGTAATCGAAGATAACGAAAGGGAGTCGTCCTCGGGGCTTTGTACAATGAGGACGTGAGAGCCGTCCCCGGGGCTTTGTACAAAGAGGTATTACCGTGATTGTAAGGAGATGTGCACAATCTATCATCAATTATTGCTCCCGTCCATTAACGATGTCCTTTATCGATGAAAAAAATAGAGAAATTTCTATAATAAGATCGACTTTATTTTCTGTCCCGATTTCCAAAATTGACTGCTCTAGCTTTCCTGATTGCTTTTGCATTATGTATCTATTATGATTTGGTCAACTGTTATTTTATAATATTTATATTACATATGTATCTGTATCTGCCTTACAATATAAACGCTTTACGAAAAATCTGCATGTACTTTGTTGAGTTCTGACTCACTATTTTTCTATTTTTTTCCCTCCAGATGAAACTATAGAGCTTGTACCTGACGAGATTCAGCGATTAGAGTTTCGTCTAAATAATTCTAAGAACTCGGAAGTATATTTTGGAGTTACCACGAAGAAGTAGCTTTGTTGTAATGATTCGATTGAAATATAATTGGACTTTTATGACTATGTATGCATAAATGAGTTTTGTAGGTATGAATGTGAATGCTTCGACAGTTTATTAGATTGGTTTCCGCTATATATTTTATGGATATCGTGTATGGATCCTAGATGACATCTATGATCCTGTAATTGGAAGGCACGACCGGCTCAGACCAGATCACTAAAACCTTGATGTCAGTTCTGGGAGATCGTTGGCAAAATGAAAAAAAAAAAAAAATCCATTCCGTCACAATTGGTATCAGAGAGATGAGATGCCTTAGGAATTAATCGATCGAAAATATTGAAGCATAGGTTTGAATCTTCGTACTGAATTTCTGTAAGAAGTAGGCCAGGGTAACTTAGGCAATTAGAGTCCTAAAGAAGCCTGGATCCTAGGCTAGGTTCAATTTTAATGAGCTGATGGATATTTTCTTTTCCTGAGATTATAATATCGTACGTGTCTTGATTTTAAGATGGCTAGTGGAAGAGAAAGAAGGAATGGCCATAATACACCCCATGATCAGGAGGCCACCTATATAGATTTATTGGAAAGAATGACCAACGTAGTGGAGTTTGTCGAGCATAGACATTTGGCTCCGGTCCCTGTGACCGAGCTAGCTCCGGCTATCCTAGCTCCAACCATGTAGGATCGGTTCACGGTGGAGCGAGCACCGGGCTTTTTGGGGAAGCCCGATCCGATGAAAGTTGATATATGGCTAAAGAGGATGAAAAAAATATTTATAGTAATTGGGTATACGGATCAGGAAAAGGTCACTTTCGTCGTATATAAGTTAAAGGGCGAAGTAGATAGTTTGTGGGGCATGAGGAAGAGAGCACTAGGATTGCCCGATGAGATGATCACTTGAGATATGTTCGAAGAAGCTTTTCTAGAGAAATACTTTTCATCCAGTCTCCGGGATCAAAAGGAGATGGAATTCATGAGATTAAGGTAAGGGAGTATGTCGGTGACTGAGTACAATACCAAATTCACTGAGTTGTGCCGATTTTTACCTTATTATGTAGAAGACGAATTAAGAAAGGCGAAGAAGTTTCAGTAAGGACTGCGGGATGATATCAGGAAACAACTGTCCACATTAAAGCTTAAGACGTATGGAGATATATTGGACAGGGCAGTCATTTACAAAAAAGAAGTGGAGATAGAGAAAGTTTACGCAAAGATGGCAGCTAGTCAGGTAGGCATTAGTGTCGGACTTGTTAGGGGATCTTTTGGATCATCTAAGAAGACAAGGACAACCGATAAAGGGGTGTTGTGCCGGCTCAGTCGATGACTGATTCAAGGATGTCGACTGTGCATTGCACCATTTGTGGGAGGATGCATCCGTGGCAGGAGTGCCGCTGGATGACAGGAGCTTGTTTCAAATGTGAATAGTAAAGCCACCTGATTAAGGATTTTTCGAGACTAGAGAGGAGAAAGCCTACTATTCTGGTTAAGGCCTTTGCAGTAACTATTTAGGAACCGAAGGTATTGCCAAATATCGTGGAAGGTACTCTTTCTGTTTGTGGAGTTCCTGCATCTATTTTATTTGACTCAAGATCTACCCACTCTTTTGTTTTTTCACGATTTGCATGTCTTATTGCCACTATCCCCTATATATTGGATTATGAATTGTTTGTGTGTACCCTTATTGGATTCCCTATAATGACTGATGTTATATATCCTCAATGCATAATGGAAGTAGATAGGCAATATTTAATTGTGGATTTGGTGTTACTAAATATGGGAGATTTTGACGTGATTCTGGGGATAGATTGGCTGGCTAAAAACCATGCCACTATTGATTATTTTATGAAGAGAGTTTATTTTAATATCCCTGGGATGAAAATCTTTTTCTTCCAAGGTATTAGGAAGAAGGAGATGCCTGTGTTGATCTCGGCCTTACATGTCAAACATCTGGTGAGAAGCGAATGTAAAGCTTATTTGGCCAATGCCTGCACTACTGGGAGTCATAAGGTGCCAACTAAGGACATCATAGTCGTCTGCGATTTTGAAGATATATTTCCTGATGAGTTGCCTGGATTGTCTCTGCATTGAGATATTGAGTTTGAGATATCTATTGTTTCCGGTGTCAGTCCAGTTTCTAAGATTCCTTATAGAATGGTCCCTGTTGAGTTAAAAGAGCTAAGATTACAATTACAGGAGCTATTAGACAAGAATTTTATCAAGCCGAGTGTGTCTCCTTGGAGAACACCGGTGTTATTTGTGAGGAAGAAAGATGGGTCGTTACAGCTTTGTGTTGATTGTCGCGAATTAAACAAAATCACGATAAAAAATAAATATCCTCTACCGCATATTGAAGATTTATTTGATCAATTGTAAGGATCTCGAGTGTTCTCAAAAATTAATTTAAGGTCCGATTATCATCAGTTGAGGATTAAGCCAGAGGATGTGGCCAAAATTACTTTCTAGGCGAGATACGGCCACTATAAGTTCCTTGTTATGCCCTTTAGGCTTACAAATGCCTCTGTTGTCTTTATGAATATGATGAATAGAGTATTCAGGAAGTATTTGGATAAATTTATGGTAGTTTTTATTAAAAATATTCTAATCTATTCAAAGAACTATGAGAAGCATGAAGCTCACTTAAGGATAGTACTTTAAGTACTCCGTAAGAAAAAGTTGTATGTTAAGTTGAAAAAATATGAATTCTGGCTGGAGAAGGTGATATTCTTGGGACATGTAATTTTTGATGGCGGTATTTTTGTGAATCCAAAGAAAATAGAGGCTGTTACTAATTAGAGTAGGTCGACTTCTGTAACCGAAGTTAGAAGCTTTCTGGACATGGCAGGTTACTACTGACGATTTGTGAAAAACTTTTCACAGATTGCTATACCCCTGACTCGATTATTGAATAAGGAAGTTAAATTTGAATGGATCGAGGAGTGTGATCAGAATTTTCGGGAGCTAAAGGATTGCCTTACTACTGCTCCAATATTGGTGATTCCTGAAGGATCAGAAGGCTATGAGATATATTGTGCCACCTTTAAGACGGGCTTGGGACGTGTATTGATACAGCACGATAGGATGGTAGCTTACAGGTCTAGACAACTAAAGGTGTATGAAAAGAACTACGTTACCCATGATCTAGAGCTGGCTACTGTGGTGTTTGCCTTGAAAATTTGGAGGCATTACTTGTATGGTGAAAGATTTCTTGTGTATTCTGATCACAAAAGCATAAATTATCTGTTTTTCTCAAAAGGAGCTTAACATGAGGCAAAGAAGATGGCTTGACTTCTTAAAGGATTACGATTGTATAATACAGTATAAGCCTGGAAAGGCTAATGTGCTTGCGGATATAGTAAGTCGACGGTCAGAAATTGTGGCTCAATTTGAATTATTAGACTATCTGAAGCAATGTGATGTCTGACAATATGCTAAGGGCAATAGGACGCTTCTGTTTTATCTTCAGATCCAACCTAAGATTGTTAATGAAGTTAGGGAGAAACAAGTTAATGATCTATTACTTGTAGAAATTGTAAGTGACTTGAGTAAGGAGTCCCGAGTTGAATTCAGTATCCGAACGGACGGAGTATTGAAGTTTAGAGATCAATTATGTGTGCCAGATAATAAGGAGTTAAAAGAAAAGATTCTAAAGGAAGACCATCGGTCTAAATATACCATCCACTCTAGAACGAATAAAATGTATCAAGACTTGAAGAAAACTTTCTCGTGGAGGAACATGAAGAGGGATATTATGACCTATGTGGAGAAATGTCTCGTGTGTCAGCAATTGAAGGAGGAAAGGAGAAGACCCTCTGGGTTGTTACAGCCAATGCCAATCCCGAGTTGGAAATGGAAAGATATTGCTATGAATTTTGTATCGGGTTTGCCAAGGACTCCTAGAATTCATGATGTCGTTTGGATTATAGTTAACTGATTGACAAAGTCAGCTCACTTCTTGGCAATCAGGACGACCTATTCTCGTAATAAGTTGGCTCAACTATATGTGAACGAGATCGTGAGATTACATAGAATTCCTGCCTCCATTGTATCTGATAGGGATCCCCGTTTTGTTTCAAGGTTTTGAAAAAGTATATATAAGGAATTGGGGACTGAATTGAAATATAGTACCACTTATCACCCTCAAACGGACGGTCAATCTAAACGAACTATCCAAATTCTTGAAGATATGTTGAGAGCTTCTGTATTAGAAATGAAAGGCACTTTGGATATTTACCTGGCACCGGCAGAATTTACTCATAACAATAATTATCATGCTAGTATCGACATAGCACCTTTTGAGGTTCTATATGAAAGAAAATGTAAGTCATCGATTCATTGGGAAGAAATCGAAGATAAAAGGATTTTGGATCCGAAAATTGTAAAGAAAACGGCTGAGAAAATTAAACTGATCTATTGCAATTTGAGGATCGCTCAAAGTAGACAGAAAAGTTATGCAGATAGAAGCAAGAAAGAATTGAACTTTGGGATAGGAGATTTTATTTTTCTGAAAGTCTCACCATCCAAGGGAACATTGTGGTTTGGAGTGATGGGTAAACTCAAACTACGATTTATTGTCCTTTTGAAGTTGTAGAAAAGATCGGAGAAGTAGTTTATAGATTAGCACTACCACTAAGTCTAACAGAAGTACATGACATGTTCCATGTATCCATACTCCGAAAGTATGTTTATGATCCTACACTCATAATTGAATTCGAACCCTTGGAAATCAATAAGGATTTATCCTACATCAAGGAGCCACTGTAAATTCTCTACCGAAAAGAGGAAAGGCTGCGTACAAGGACGGTTCCTCTAGTAAAGGTGCTATGGAGAAATCACTCACTTGAGGAAGCTACCTGGGAGCGAGAAGAAGAAATCTGGAGCAAGTATGCCCGCTTATTTGATTAAGGTATGTAACTTCATTTAAATTTTGGGGATGAATTTTTTTAAGTAAGGCAGAATTGTGCGATCCGAAATCAGAGAAGCTTAAAATCAAAGTAAAATATTGCTACTTAAAAATCGGAGTGTTTTGATTTCGACTTAAACCGGAGTGGCCTTACATCACTGGAAGATCGGAACTAATGGTAATCAAAATGTTGACCGATTTTAAGGAATGTTGACCGGCGTTGAGATGTTGACCGTCGTTAAGATGTTGATCGGTGTCATAATATTGATCGGCGTCAAAATATTGACCGGCATCTAGATGTTGGCCAATGTCAACACGTTGACCGGCATCAAGATGTTGACCGAAAGGTTGACCAAAGGGTTGACCGGTTTTTAGAAATATTCACCCACCTTGAATAAGAGAAAAGAAACATTAGCCGGCTTTGAGTAAAAGTTGGCCGGATTAGAGTAAAAAGCATTGACCGAAAAAGTTGACAAATAGAATGGTTGGCCGATTTTGAAGAAAATGTTAACCAACTAGAATTGACTACCGAAATCAAAAATTTTAACTAGTATAAAGTAAGGCCAAACTAAAGGCAATGGCCAACTTTATTATTTAGACGGTTAGATCCCAACTAGATTTAAATCTAATCAGAGCAAGTGAACTACCTCGTTGACCTTCTAGATGAAAGTATCAAGTAGGTAACTTATTCCACTCACTCCCACCTAACCCCTGAAGGAAAGTACCAAGTAGGTAACCCACCCCACTTACTCTACCTAATCCATCATCTTTGTATACTGAGCTCCAATTGAGGGACGAGTGTCAAATTTCTGGCGAAGAAGAAGGGTAAGGAGTGAAGAAAGAGAAAACGTTTCAAGTCAGTCGGAGTGAGCGGTCAACAGTCAGGCAAGTATACCTTTCCTTTTTAAACCCAGATTTTAAGAATATTTCTAAGGCAAGTGTACTCCCTTTTTTAAATTCAGATTTTAAGTATACTTCTGTTTTTAAGTCTCGGCTTTAAGAAAAATTATAAGTGTTCTCTTTAGATTTAAATACTTCAACACATAATATATCAGACTTGCCGTTTTAATTACTGCTTGATGAGCTGTATCTCTTATGTCATGCTTATTTACGATCGGACTGAAAATATGATTTTAATTTCATGGTTAATTCATACTTTCTACTTTCTGTTTTTCGCTTTCTACTCAACTTATGATTGAACTTGAATTGTATAAAAATGGAGAAGTAAACCGGCTTTGAGTCATAATGTTATAATAAAGAATTATTGACCGGAATGAGATTTATGGATTTGAAACCGGCTTCATATCAACTGAACGTCTTTATACTTGACCAGAATAAGAAAAATGAATTTGAAATCGGCTTTGTAATACGACGACCGAAAGTTTTGTACCCGTCCGGAATGTGAATTAAAGAAAAAGTGAACTGGTCTTATGACAAGATAAATAAGATCAGACTTTGATACTAGGAGATAAAGTTCTCCGGCATGCTTTAGAACATTTTGGTGGTAAACGAGGATAACAAAAGGGAGCCGTCCTTGGGGCTTTGCACAAGGAGGAAGTGAGAGCCGTTCTCGGGGCTTTGTACAAATAGGTACTGCCGTGATTGTGAGGAGATGTGCACAATCTATCCTCAATTATTGCTCCCCTCCGTTAGCGATGTCCTTTACCGATGAAAAAAAAGAGAGAGATTTCTATAATAAGACCGACTCTGTTTTCTGTCCCGATTTTCAGAATTGACTGCTCTGACTTTCCTGATTACTTTTGCATTATCTATCTGCCATGATCCGATCAACTGTTATTTTATAATATTTATGTTACATATGTATCTATATCTGCCTTACAGCATAAACGCTTTATGAAAAATCTGCATGTACCTTATTGAGCTCCGACTCACTGTTTTTATATTTTTTCCTTCCAGATGAAACTATAGAGCTTGTGTCTAATGAGATGGAGTGACTATAGCTCCGTCTAAATAATTCTAAGGACTCGGAAGCATATTTTGGAGTTACCACGGAAGAAGCAGCTTTATTGTAATGATCCGATTGAAACATATGAATTTTTGTTATTGGACTATTATGACTATGTATACATAAATGAGTTTTATGGGTATGAATGTGAATATTTCGACAGGTTATTAGATTGACTTCCTCTACATATTTTATGGATATTGTGTATGGGTCCTAGATGGCATCTGTGATCATATGATTTAGAGGCACGACCGGTCTTGATGAGATCACCGAAACCTTGGTGTCAGTTCCGGGAGGTCGCTGGCAGAATGTAAAAAAAAAATCCGTTCCGTCACATTACTCTTGCTTCTTCTTCCTTCCAGATGAGAGTTACGAACTGATACCCGATTAGTTAGAGTATGGTAGGAGATAATCTAAAGAGATCGGCTGGACTTGAGGACTTATACTCTCGTATATGTTTCATGTAATAAAATGAAAATAGTGAAGTTAGAATTATATTATACAATTGAATGTGGCATGATATGTTATGTCTCATTGTAGATTTTGTTATATTTTTACAGGTGGTTGATGTATCTAATTTTGCTTCTACTATTACTTGATTTTAGATTTGTTTAGGCCTAGATGGTATCTCTATTTAGATTTAATGTGGTAGTTGTGAATGCTGTTTTAGAGTCATAAATGATATGACATTTGTCAATCTTGTATATGTATTGTGTTGAATGTTGAAGTTTGAGAAATTATATACTTGTCTAGGTTTTAATTAAATAGGTTGCATACATGGTTTTTGGTCCAATTACAAGGGAAACTCTGCCAAAATTTCTACAGAATTCAATATTTTAAAATCTTGGGTATTAGTTTTGTTTGTTTATTAATGGAGATTATTAGAGAAAAATAATCCGTTCTGTCACACATCCTATATGGTAGAAGATGAAGAAAGAAAGACGAGGAAATTCCTTCAATGCTTAAGAGATGATATTTGCAATCAGTTGGCGACCTTGAAGTTGATAACCTACGGTGAGGTGTTCGATTGTGCCTTAATCCATAAAAAAGAGGTTGAGCAAGAAGAGTTCTTTAAGAAGAGGATGTCGAGTAAAAGCGGTGTTGGTTCAAGCTCAAGTGCGGGTTCAAGAATTCCCCCTAAGAAGGTGAAGCAATCTGACCAAGGGAAGAAGATTAGTCCATTTGCACCGACTAAGCAAGCTCCAACTAGTTCCTGCCAATATAGCAGAAAGTTCTATGGTGATAGGCCTTGTTGTAAGGCGTTGGAAGTGTGTTTCAATTGTGGAAAATCGGGACATAAGATGAAGGATTGTCCCCATCATAAGAAAGCCATTGTCTCTTAGCACTCTATTCTGGGCATGGTCTTTGCGGTGTCTGCTAGTGAAGCAAAGGCATCTAATAGTGTAGTACAAGGTATTCTTCCCATTTGTGGTACCTTTGGTATTGTGCTCTTCGATTCTGGATCCACCCATTCTTTCATTTTATCTCGATTTGATTGTTATTTTGCATCATCTCCTGTGATCCTTGATTATTCATTTTTTGTTTTGATGCCTACGGGATCTTCCATTGTCATGGATGTTTTGTACCCTAAATGTGTTGTTAAGGTGAATGGGTTATCTCTAAGTACTAATTTAATTTTGTTGGAGATGCATGATTTTGATATAATTTTGGGTATGAATTGGTTGTCGAGGTGTCATGTGAATATTGATTATTTTCATAAGAGAGTTGGTTTCACAATTTTAGAATGTGAGCCCTTTCACATTCAAGGAATTCAGCAGCCGGAGGAGACTAATTTTATTTTGACTTTGTAGACTCGTCATTTGTTGAGAAGTGGATGTGAAACTTATTTGGCATATGCCATTATAGTGGAGAGCCATGAGATATCAGCGAAGGAGATTTCAGTGGTGTGCGAGTTTGAGGATGCATTTCCAGATAAGTTGCTTTCTCTACCGCTACCAAGGGAGATTGAGTTTGCAATTGATCTCATACCAGAATCGGCACCTGTTTCAAGGACCCCTTATAGGATGGCTCCTGTTGAGTTAAAGGACTTGAAGTAGCAATTGCAGAACTTATTAGATATGGATTTTATTAAACCAAGTGTATCGCCTTGAGGTGCTCCTGTCTTTTTCGTGAAGAAGAAGGATGGGACTTTGTAGCTATGTGTGGACTGTTGTGAATTGAAGAAAATCACGATTAAGAATAAGTACCATTTGCCGTAGATTGATGAAATCTTTGATCAATTGCAAGTAACACGTGTGTTCTCAAAAATTGATATTCAATCAGGGTAATATTAGTTTTGGATTAAGCAAGAGGATGTGGCAAAAATGACATTTCGGATGAGATATGGTCATTCTGAATTTCTTGATATACTATTTGGATTGACGAATGCTCCTGGTGTATTTACGAATTTGATGAATCGAGTCTTTCAGCCTTATTTGGATAAATTTGTGGCAGTTTTTGTTGATGGCTTTTTAATTTCTTCAAGGAGTTGTGTAAAGCCCAAGAACTATTTGAGGACCGTGCTCCAGACCCTTAGAGAGTATAAGTTATTTTCGAAGATGAAGAACTGAGAATTCTGGCATGAGGAGATCATATTTTTGGGCCACGTTATTTCTAATGGAGGTATCTCAGTAGACCCGAAGAAGATTGAAGCTATGATCAATTGGAGTCGATCGACGACTATGACACAGGTTTGTTGTTTATTTGGTATGGTCAGATATTATCGCCGATTCGTGGAGAATTTTTCTTGTATTGCTTTACCGATTATCTAGTTGACGAAGAATGAAGTTAGATTTGAATGGACAGAAGTGTGTGATCGAAGCTTTTAGGAGTTAAAGGATCTGCTGACTTCTGCATCGATTCTGATTATTCTCGACGGTTCTGGTGGTTTTGACATGTATTGTGATGCTTTCAAAATTGGACTTGGGTATGTTTTGATACAGAATGGGAAGGTGGTTGCTTATGGGTTTCGATAGTTGAAGATTCATGAGAAGAACTATACAGCCCATGATTTGAAGCTAGCTGCCGTGGTGTTTGTGTTGAAGATTTAGAGGCATTATCTGTGCGTCTAGAAATTTTTGGTGTATTCTAGTCATAAGAGCCTTCAGTACTTATTTTTGTAGAAAGAGTTAAATATACGACAGCGGAGATGGATTAAGTTCCTAAAGGACTATGAGTGTGAAATCCATTATCAGCTTGGAAAAGCTAATTGATCGCAGATGCTCTTAGTCGCCAGACTAGTTTTGTAGCGAGGCTACAGATCAAGCAAATGGAGATGCTAGATTGTCTAAAGTTCTGTAATATCCAGTGGTATGTTAAGGGTAATAGGATGATATTGTCATTCCTACAGGTACAACCAAAGATCCTCTAAAGGATTAAAGACGGATAACCAGATGATCCATTCTTAATGGATATTGTTGGGGATCTTGGTTGAGACTCTTGGATTGGTTTCAATGTTCGTGTCGACGGAGTCTTGATATTCCAGGATCGTTTATATGTGATTAATGATAGGGAGATGAAGGAAGAGATCACGAAGGAAGCTTATCGAACCAAGTATATTATCTATCATAGAATTAATAAGATGTACCAAGACTTAAGGAAGATATTCTGGTGGAGGAATATGCCGAGAGAGATTGTGGCTTTTGTTCATAGATGTCTTATCTGTCAGCAATTGAAGGCTGAGAGGAGAAAACCCTTGGGTTTATGCAGCCATTGCCTATTTCGAGTTAGAAGTAGGAGGATATTTCTATGGATTTTGTTATGGGTTTGCTTAAGACCCCGAGAAATCATGGCGCGATTTGGGTCGTTGTGGATTGGCTAACAAAATTGGTTCCTTTCTTAGCCATTTAGACGACATATTCTCGTGATCGCTTAGTGCAGTTGCATATTAATGAGATTGTTAGACTTCATGGAGTGGTAGCATCTATTGTGTCTGATCACGATCCATATTTCGTCTCTAAATTTTAGGAGAGTTTGTATCAAGAATTAGGGATGAACCTAAAATTTAGCACGACATATCATCCTCAAACCAATGGTCAGTCTGAACAGACCATCCAGATTTTATAGGATATGCTTAGAGTATCAATGATAGAGTTGAAGGAAAATTTGGATGATCACCTGACGTTAACAGAATTTGCTTACAATAATAGTTTTTAGGCAAGTATTGGCATAGCTTCATTTGAAATATTGTATGGTAGGAAATGCTAATCTCCTATCCATTGAGATGAGACAAGAGATAGACAACTTTTGGGGCCTGATGTGATTCGGAAGACATCGGATAAGATTTCGGTAATTTTTGAGAACCTTAAGGTGGCTTAGATTCGGCAGAAGGGTTATATTGACCAAAAGATATCAAAGCTTAGATTTGAGGTTGGTAATTTTGTTTTCCTCGAAGTATCGCCATTAAAAGGAACTACTAGATTTGTTGTTAAAGGAAAATTGAAGCCACGATTCATTGAACTCTTCGAAATTTCGGAGAAGGTCGGAGAGGTAGCCTATCAATTAGCGCTGCTATCGAATTTAGCCAATGTACACAATGTTTTCAAATTTTCGATGTTGAGGAAGTACATTCATGATCTGATGCACGTCATTGATTATGATCCCTTAGCTATCAATGAAGATTTATCTTATTCGGAGGAGCCAATACAGATTTTGGATCAGAGGGACCAGATTTTGCACTCGAAGACCATTCATTTTGTAAAGATTTTGTGAAGCAATCATTCTCGCAAGGAAGCAACGTGAGAAAGGGAGGATGAGATTTGGGAGAAGTATCCCTATTTATTTCGATATATGTGTGTTTGTTTAATTTCTAGGATTCTTTAATTTTGAGGACGAAATTTTCTAAGAGTGGAAGAGTTGTGAGATTCTAGTTTTCAAGATATCATAATTAGGATTAATTAAAATAATATAATTTAAATTAGGTTTAATATATGCTGAAATTTAAGTTTCGGAAGCGGATTTGCGGGTGGAGGAGGATGCTCGTTGGGCACCTGAGGCGGCGTCAAGGCGTCTAAACTAGTGGGTTGGTAGGAGGTGCCATTTCTAAGCCATGCCCGCCTAAAGGACGTTGGACGGGCACTCGAGCGCTAGTTCTCTTATTTAAACGTGTGTGGGTTGCTTTTTTCATCATTTTATGTAGACAAGTGAAAGAGGAGAGAGAGAAAGCATGGAGAAGAAGAAAGAGAAAGAGGAGATTGAGGCATCGAGTCCATTTTCGGGTTAGAACTAGTTGAAGAAGTTGTAGATCGGATTGAGATAAGTGCACCCATATGCTTTTTTTCCTCTTGTTGCACTTTTTGTTCTGTTTTCTCTGAGTATTTTCATTCAAATGCCCATCTAAATTTATATTTTATAAAACCAATATCTTGAGCATAATTATTTGTTAATTTGGTGTCTGATTTGGTAGTTTTACGTTGTGTTATGTTACATGATAACTCTAACCCTAAACTTATATTTTGGTGTTCGATTTGGCAGTA
>JAODPA010133572.1:0-44358 GCA_025585075.1 Nepenthes mirabilis
AAAAAAAAGCTTAAGCTATGATTCAGAAAGCAGAAAATTGAGTTACTCCAGTTTAATCATTTTCAAGCAGAAATAATTCACTTAGGTTTCCCTTCTAAGTGTTCTTATTATATAGCCCGTCCATCCTATAAGCTCAAAGTAACGCAACGTTTCATGTGTACCATCTTAGGAAAAATGGAAGAACCCTACTCGATGATAGGAGGTCATGGAAGTGTACCTCATGAGCTATTTTTTGGGCACCTCAAAGGCACAAAAGCAGAGTTAAATCACCTGCCCCACATCAAATTGTCACGTGACTGAGAGAAGACTGAACAGGGGTGGTCCAGTCCCCACACTACAGCTCGCTCTCGTCTGGTTCCCCGGCACTAGATGGCTTACCGTTCACGGAAACAAGCTCGGTGTCGAAGATGAGAGTCGCCCCACCTGCAAGCATCCAAGCAAATTTCAGCATCTGAATCTCATGTTTCTAATCTGAAAGCTTAATTGAAATGAGATCACGCCGACGAGCAGAAGCTTGATGGCAGGTTAGTTTGATATCAAATATTTCTAGCACGGAATGAAATATCGGCCACAATAGATTGGTATCAGAACGCCTGAAATTGACATTTTTCAAAACCACAATATGTCTTCATATATGCAATATATCTAAATATACGGGCAGCTATTCAAAATATCGATGCATAGATCTAACACGGACAATGTTCAATACGCTGTCACAGAAAATGATAACATGATACGTATTATTACTCACTCAACAGGAAAAACGATAAGTAATAAGAGACCACTCAACGAGCGGCACACCCTACTATATAACTATCCTAACCAGCAAAGAAAAAAGATTAATGTACAATATCTCGGAAGTTGGGATAATCTTGGGGTTCTTTCAGGGACCTATCTCTGAAATGAGGTTTCTTAAGTAGTCTGCTATAAAACAGCATATTTGGCTTCTCAATTTTTATAACACTGCGGTGTGAAAATGGATAACTATTAGCACTAGTTCTACATTTTGTCTCCTTGCATCTTTTTTTGTACCTTTAATAGGCCTAGTATTTCCCCCAATTTTAATGACTTTTTCATGTTCAACGAAAAAAAAAATAGATTGTTTAGACCAAGTGGGGCCAAATCTCATTGATACTAATAGAAACTGGACCATTATTATAGCAAGAAAAAGCACACGCCTTATTGGGCGTTGATAGGGATAGAAGAAGAGGAAAAACCGATGATTTCACACTATAATCTTGACCGAAAAAATTCCACTTTTATCTGAGCTCATTAATTTATCTCCATTGATTTAAATGACTGGTCTTCAAGAGCTATGGGTGTAATTTGTTACCGGGTGAGGCTGGCATTTTGAGTTTTCAAACTCTTATAAAGTCCAAAGATCTCAATCATCTCAATCCTATCATTTTGCCCAGATTAGAAGCCCAATTCAGAGATAAGTAAACAGAACTAGCCACAGTACCACTTCTAATTCTCCCAAAGTTGCGATTCCATTATACCCTTGAGGAACAATGGAAAGTACACATTTAAGCACTTAAATAACAAAAAAAATACCACTTCAAATCCATTTTAAGCAGTTTGTAAATTGGGTTGAATTAACCGGTACAAAACATTGAATCAAATAGGAAATAGCATGTGTAGAAATAGGATGGTTGATAAAATTTTTGGACATACGTCACCAGACAGTAATTTCTCACCTGGAAAATGACTAAAATGGAACTTCATGGAACCTAGCTGAAATGAATTTTGACCAAAAACCCGAAAAAAGGGGCTAAAATGATTGGCTTGATAATATTTGGGAACCTAAAAAGGTAATATTATCTCTTCAAAGATCAAGGCAATAATATCAAATTGCTTTATATAAAGGAGGGAAATGAAAAGGGAGATAAACATGAGAACAAATAAGAAATATTCCTAAGAAATCATAAATAGAACAATGTACCAGCAAAATAACTTCATAGAACTCATATGACAGCAGCTCATATCAAAGTTGGTGTGAATACTACCTGGAATTTTGGGAGGTGAGCCCTGGTCTCCATAACCAAGCTTTGCCGGTATTTTCAGCTTCCTCTTCTCACCTACGCACATACCCAAAAGCCCTTGGTCCCATCCTGCAATTTCAGTAATTGGTCTACATCATTGACTTTCATGCACCACTCCAAGTTGTGAGCCGGATATGGAAGAAGAACCAAATATAAGTACTTTTTAAATGGAAAAGAATCACCGAGTAAAAACCCCAGGTCCTATCATGAAGGCTCACAAAGAATATTCTCCAAAAAAATTGGTACTTGACATAACCATACGGCAATTGGCAAAGAGGGTGCACACACAAATTATCCTCCAATACTAATGAATTATCAGTGATTAGGGCAGTATTCATCTCTTTGTTTAAAGACTGCAATAACGGCAGGCTACTGTGTATAGTCTTTTCTGTTCCTTTTTTTATTATTTGTGTAGCACACAAGGCAGAGAGCTCATGATGTTACCATGCAGACACAGACTACTAAAACAACAAGCATTCAGACCATTGGCTTCACAAGTGAAATAATCTCTCCGTACTACAGCTATAGGGCTGTGTACCCTCTCTCCTTCCTAGAGCCTGTAATACAGGAAGCTTCGTGCACCAGCCCATCTTATATTCATTCATGAATGGCACCTTTTAACCTAGCTATTTGTATTCACATGAAGTGTTTGCTAAAATCATTCCAAGATTCAGTATAGAAGGAGCTAGTTAGAATCAGAAGCAAGTTATATTGGGTTGCATAGAAGTCTCAACTAGTCTAATGAGAAGTCTTTACAGACAATTTTGGAGTCGGCATCAAAATCTAACCTCAATTTAGCAGTTCTAATCTAAGAAGCAGGGTTATGTGCTAGAAAATTTCACTTGTTTCCTGCTTCCTAAATAAATGCTAACAGACATATCATGAGGATGCACCAATGCAGAATACAAGTAGTAGGTTCCCTGATTCAACAGATTCTTCAACAAATAAGATATCAGTAATTTTAAGAGAGTCGAGTAATATTTTGTAAGAGTGGGCGCCCAGGTATAAAAATAACATTACTCCATTATCATATATAAACTTCTAAAGGAACTAAGGGAGGGTTCAAAAGCTCCTTTTACCATATTGAACTACCAGTACTCTAATGACCTTTCTGTTTTATAGTTGCAATTGATGGATTCTTCAATTGGGCAACAGTGTGCCCTCAATGTGTAAATGAAGTCAAGATTTGCAGAGTTATGCTTGTTTAAGGCAACATTCCAATGGCCAGTTACACGAATCCATGTATACTTTCAAATCTGATAAAAAATGCAACCCTTGCTCAAATAAAAGATTTCTGAAGAAACTGCAAGTGATATTAATAGAAAAGGTGATTAATCATAGTTTTAATTTGTGGTGTCACAATGTTGTGCTTGTGCCCATCACGTGTGTATAATAACATTTGTGGCTTACAAATGGTTATCAAAGAACATAAATTGGCCTAAAGGCATAGAAATGCAAGAATTTATGTAAACAACAATTCTAAAACTTCCAAGGAACTTTGGTGATTTTCTTGATAATTTGAAATATATAATATCATGAACTGTTATTTTCAAGTATTTTTAATTGAATTGTAAATTGTGTGACTTTAGATAAATCTTTAATTTAAATGTATGCAAGGATATAGCATATATATATTATTATATGAAATAACAATGGCATCATAAAAGTACCGAGTAAATAACTAACATAATATGATCATAAATTAAAAAAAAAAACATTTCTCATTAATGTAAAGCAAAAAATTCAATTAATAAAAGTAAATTCCATATACAGTAAAAGTGTGTTCAAAGGCGGCTGGTGTCAAAAGGAGCATAGAGGGAGATGAAGTGGGAACAAGCCAAGCATTTTAAAGTATAGGGAGACAAAGATGTACCGGCTGGTACAGATGTGATCATTGCCGTCACGGCTGATCTCAACTGATAGGGCTGCAAACCAGTAGAGTTTAAATTGGTATAAATATTGTACCAATAGGCCAAAATCAGATATCTCTTAGCCAACACAGTAGGTATCGACAGATATTTGATACTATGAGTCCAATATTCTACATTGGAGAAGAAAGTACCTAAAAGAAAATAATCAATAACGGGGTAATTCAAGTGGCAGAGTTTTCTTACACTCCTTAGGAAGGATCAAGGTTCAACACTCCTTGAGCAGTGTAAGTTTTCTTGCCATAAAATGACTATAAAATATGAAATATAAAATACGGAAATATAAATCATAAATGCCAAAACAAACATGGTTCCAAAAAATGAACTAACAGGAAATTTTGCGCTAAATGACATCATTAGATTGAGGATAAGCACGCAACTTTCGTTAGCCAATTTCACTACACAACTATAACATATGCACATTGCCCAGCAAATGTCACACACCTTTGATGACTTGACCACTGCCAAGCCCAAACTCAATCGGATCACCCCTTTCATAACTGGAATCAAAAACAGTTCCATCTGTTAGAGTTCCCTGCAAAGTAAAATGTTACTAGCATCATTTCCAAAGTATGACAGGTCAAGCTGAGATGGGCTTGAATTTCCTAATCCACATTAAAAATGGAGATGTTTGACTATAGTAAACAAACAGCCGCACAAAATAATGAGCTCATAACTAAATTACTGACTTCAATAAGAGAAAAAGGTTAAATTACTAACAACCAAATTTTATCTGTACTACTAAAGATGGCCCAATTTTCTTGGTTCATGCTTAATTTTGAAGTTGCCAGAATACAAATTTAAACTATGGCTTTTATCTACGTTGCTAAATATTCCATTAGCGAGCCCAGATCATGCTTATAATATGAATCTCCGGGAGTAGAAATTTAATCAACAGACCTTATAGTTTTTTTTCAGGAAAACAGAGAAATTACAAGCAAAGTTGCAAACTATCATATCAGTAATACTAGTAAAGCGTAGCCACTCACCCGGTAGTGCACCTTGACTTTATCACCTTTGTGAGCCTGAATGTCACAAGTTTCTGGCTTATGCTGCAACCAAAAAGGGGTGAAACGCGGTTGAATGAGATTGAACTACTAGTAACACATGCCAAAGCACGAGGCACATACAAAAGACAAAACAATGAGGTGCCTATTTCAATGCGAGTCTTATATGAATGACTGTGAATGTGATGAACAGATGCAACAAAAACCACCACCATTGGTCTCACTATATGATGTCAGAACTCGCGTTACTTAGACTGAGGTAGGAATATCAGATAAATAGACATCTCAACATGTTGGAAAGGAAACTAAAACAAAGGCAGTCCAGCACACATCTACATCATGTGGTCTGAAAAATATTAGATGTATGTAGATTGTAGCCTTACGCCTTGCATTGACAAGAGGTGATTTTGGTGGTTTGAACGTATAACCTTCAGGTTACAATATAATAAATTTAACAATGAGTCAAGGATTAACCTTTTAGAGACTGAACTATGTTCCAAATTAACTTAAATTTTTTGAACTAATTTGAAGGGTACAGGGATACCACCATGTCCCAATGAATGTTAAGTGTTTGACATTGGTAGTTTGAGGTGAAAGTTTATAGTAAAAGTAACTATGACTCCTACCTCTTAAGCATAGTTAAATAAGGACCATGATATACGCGTGACTATTACAACACAGCCGTGACAACCCTCATATTGGCTACCAACACTATCACAACATTGCAATTTAAAACTATGCTCTAAAGCTTCTCATATTTATTTCTAATAGGTACTATTACTTGATAATATGTATTAGGCACAAAAATGAACTTTTCTCCCTTTGATAATATCTCATTCAAACTGAAGAATCCAATCGGCATCACTTGGTCAACAAACAATACAACTATAAAAATTCAAGCGATGCCAATATCGAATTAGAAAATTAAAATTTAAAGCCTTTTTTATTACAATACACAGTTCTCCCAGAGGGATGAGCCATAGAGTAAGATTGTTTCATTGAGATAGGAAGGTCACAAGTTTAACCCAAGGAAACAATCGCACGGCATTGCAAGGAAGGCTACATGCCCATGACCCTCCCAAGCATGCAATAAAATAAGCCTCTTCTGCTAATAGATAGTTATTCTGGTGTTCTGCTTTTCTCTTGGAGAACTCCTTAATCCTTCACCCAAATAAACTACACCATTGCCGCAAGAACAGCCATCTAAATATACCAATTTCACCTTCTCTTACTAATCTACCAAACCAGTCACACCATTGTCCCTAAGTAATTTGCCTATCAACTCAGTGAATTGTGGCATGCACTGTCTGCCTACTATATGGGGATACTGAAAGAAAAGGCAGTCACAATTCTCTGCAAAGGCTCTACAAAGAGCACAAACATTTTACCTCCAATACCTCTTAAAACCACATGATAATACCATGCTTCAAGACTGTTCTCTTACTCCAAGCAAGTTTGTTTCAGCTCACTGTCAACATGATCTACTAGAATGTCATATGCCTCTCTTTACTCCTTTTGCACTCAAGTGCAATGGTTATGAGTGAGTTCTACCGCATCCCTGAAGACATTTCTTATTTTAAGAAAACTCCTCCACACATCACACTTGATAAGTTTTTCATGCAATAAATATTCCCCACAATGCATTCTTTGAGTAAATAGGACTATATCCACTAAACACATGCAACCCTATTCCGGTGCAACAGCCAAATTTGCTTGAGCAAAGCAACTCCAATCCAGTCAAGAAGTTTCATACTGCCTGACCCACCTTTGGCACTATGGTCGAACACTAGAGCCTTTCTTTTTGTCAAACACCAGGAGAAACTAGATAAAAGCTCTACATGGCCTCATGTTGATCAATTGCACCTTTTTGGATTCAAGGTGAAGACTCCAAATAGAAGACAAAATGACATTATACAAGAAAAAGTCTGTGTGGCGCCAATAGAAGACAAAATGGAAGAATACATATTTTAAGTTGTTTGGTTGTGTGTAGTGAAGACCATCCGGTGCATCATTGTATCAGCAAGAAAATGTGAGGGATGGTAAAAGTTCATTATAAAAGAGGAAGGGAGAGACGAAGAACAGTTTGAACAATGCCATCAAGCATGTTCTTAAATATTATGCGCTAGTAGAGAAGAACATATAAAGCTTGCACAACATAGAGGAAAATTATGACTAAAGAAAAGTTTAATGAAACCATAGAATTATAAAACAACAAAGAATATCTGTAACTGACACCACTCGATGGGACAAGGCTTACTTAAATTAGGTTTTCTTTAAACTTCTGTATTGAAGGGTACAACTTAAACAAGATGCACAAGCCCTGCATAATCTAAAACTCCAACATTGCACTAGAGCCAACAATTCATCTAGAATGGACTGAAACTAAGTAGCCGTAAGCCTACCAACTGACATTTGTTGACCTAAGTATCTAACAGGTTATGCACTCTCTCCAAAATTCAAAACCCATTGAGTTCTATTTTACTCCTTCCATCCCCTTAAAGAAAATTAATTTCAAGGGATTTGAAAGTTTATCACTCTTCCCAAAAAAAGGTGTCAAGCTGCTCCTTTATGAGATTCAGGGAACCACTCACTTCTTGCATAATATTTACAAGGCAACCCAGTGCAGGAGATTCCCACATCGTAGGTCAGACAATGGTCAAACGAACACACCCTAGCCTACATTGCAGAAAAGTTGATTCCATGTTTTGAGCATGTGACCTCTAGGTAACAAAAAATCAATTTTACCATTGCAATTATCTTACCCTTCTTTGCATATTATCCACAAATCATCTCAAAAGAAAATATGAAAGATGCCCTACCTACATTAATGATGGTAATGAATTGAGAGAAGTTGTGCCATACCCTTCGGGGAAAACATTCCATAGCAGTAGGGGGACATTAGACAATCTTTCCTTGACGCTCTTCTCCCATCAAAATAAACTATGTAGGGCAGTAGAGCACCAACAACAACCACCAGACTTCATGTGGAAGCCATACAACCCTCACTCATCCCTTGAATTTTCCTGGAAACCCATACTCACTCAAAACATAATCCATAAAAGACCAATCAAGAGACTCATATGCTTTCCCAATACTTTTCAACCTATGCCACACCCTTCTACCAACAGATAACAACGAGGACATTGTCATTATGAACCTTCCCATGATGAAAGCTTACTGAGCTTGATAGCCAACTAAGGAACTATTTTCTGAAATTTCCATGTTGAAATCTTGGCAGTAGCTTTGTACAAGATATAAACAAGCTATTGGAATATAATCACTAATTCTCCGAGAAGCATGAAATACACGTTTTCTTCAATTAGTTTTTGGAATTGAGGAGAGCTTGATTTCATGCAATATCATTCTATGTCAAGTACATAGGATCTACTCAAATAAATAGTTAAGCGAATTGTACATAGGCATGAAATACACGTTTTACTCCATTAGTTCTTTGGCAACTAGGAAAGCTTGATTCCATGTGAATTTACTCTATGCAGGTAAATATGCCCAACTCGCATCAATGGTAAAAGCTTACCCAATGTTTGACCACTCCGAGGCATATGCCATTTCTTCTCTCATTGACCATATGACAACGCAGCATTGTTGACAACACATCAAGGTGCAAAGGGGCCCTTGGCCAAGGCACAAGGCAAAAGTGCGGGTTTGAAAGAAGTAACGCGCCCATTTATGTAATATATGTATAGGATATTCTCATCATCAATTTTAATTGTTAAAACTAATAATATAATAACAAATGAAAAAATTATTTTTGATAATAATCAAAAACTCATAGTTCAACTAACAAAATAAAAAATAATAATTCTAAACACAGCTCCCATAAACCACAAGCATAATAAAAATCATCAAAAAACTTGGAATATTATTCTCAGGATGCTCGTAGTAAACAATAATATTTTCATTCTTAGAATAAATTATCATTAGTAATAGAATATGCTTGTTGTTAAAATAGTGACCATATGTTCCTTTATAAGAGTATTTTAGCCTTTGTACTACGTTGTAGACAATACTATATGTGTGTGAATATACCCCTAACCCTATGAGAGAAGGTTTCCACAAAGTTGCCACCCTTTTTTAATCTTATTTTACAATCATCATCGTCGAGCAAAAGTTCAACAGCTTCTCCTTTCTTTAGTTTATAAGTTTGTAATGTTTATATATCCCTCTAGGTTAGAATCTTCATCATTGATAACCTCCAATTGAGTAACCTAGAGGCACCTATGACTCAAAGTCACATGATTTCTTATTTAAATGTGATATGAAGCCTCATTTACTTAAACTATTTTAGCTACATAACATTTTATCAAAAAATCATCATCAAATGCAAAATTCATCATCCTCATCATAATTCCTATCCATTTTATAATCAAACATTCATTACTTTCATTGCACCCAATTTCACAAACACCAAATTAGTCTTAAAAGAGTACAATGACTAATTTAAAAAAGAAACAAATGGTTTTTTTTTTAAAGAAATTATGAGACGTTCAAGGTG
Organism: Nepenthes mirabilis; assembly: GCA_025585075.1. Taxonomy (NCBI): domain Eukaryota; kingdom Viridiplantae; phylum Streptophyta; class Magnoliopsida; order Caryophyllales; family Nepenthaceae; genus Nepenthes; species Nepenthes mirabilis. The sequence goes on from JAODPA010133572.1 coordinate 9,491, forward strand.
TGCACCTTTAGCCTCAAAAAAGGCACACCTTAGAGCCTAGTCCGGCCCCTCTTAGGATGAGCCTCACATTGAGGCAATACAATTTGCGCCCCAAGCCTAGGATCACTGCCCCTACCCACACTTCAAGAACGCCTTTAACAACATTGTGGTAATGCCACTTCTATAAATAACCCCTTAGGGAATGTTCATGGCATGTCATAATTCTTATTGCTCCCAATTTTCTCAAACACATTTACTTCGGCTACACATTGAAGGGATGCTGCGGAGACACCTCCCCTAGGTGTTGTCTAATGGTGCCGTGTTTTGCAAGTCTAAGTTGGATATTAAGTCATCTGACTTACGTGTCCTTTATAGCTCCAATAGATCACTCATCCTCATCATATCAAAGTGCCTGACTTCTCACTACACCACCAATTCATGTGCACACCCATAAGCAAATGTTTGTGCATGCATGCATTGATACACTTTTCAGGGTCCAATAAAAAAAAGAAAAGAAAAGAAAAGAAAAAGAAAACTTTAGAACATAATGCCTAGTCATATTGAAATAAGAGGCAATACGTGGAATCTAGTTGTGGAATATGCTGTGATTTGGTTGAGGTTAGGTATCATAAGAAGGGAGATGTAAGCCTAGAAAACTTACAGTGTTATAGTAAAAAAGAATTTGACTACTTCAATTTTCAGAGGACGAAGCTTCAAATAGAACAGAATTACGAAATTTAAGATCTCCACAAAGCAAATGGCATAAGCCATATGAAAAAAATGTAATTTAAGGACTGTTGAGAAAATGAAATCACTTGCCCAACTCATAACATTTTTCTATGGAGGGATAATTTTCCTTGATTTGGATAAGTCCAATGCCCATGCATCCAAGCCAACAAAAAATCAAATTCAACGGTGATCTGGGAATAGGATCAGAAACCTCCCAGCTATTTAAATATCAGACTAAACAGCATGACAAAAATCATAAACCAATTGGAAAATTAAAGATTTCAATTCCAGACAGGCCAAATCGGTAAACACAATAGCTGAACCCCATTAGAATAAATGTTCCACGGTAAGAATAGCATGCAAATTTTAAATAAAGAATGCAAACAGAGACATGATAACGTAGGAAAATTGTTTTAAGAGAATCAGAAAGCTATGCGCAGAGAACAAAGCAACTGCCCATTAGTCCCCTTTGTCTAGTTCAGACTAGCTAAAGGGTATCTCATTTAACAATATTTCCTGATTAAGCGCAAGCATTTAGTAAGGATCATAGAGTTAATAACAATTTTTCAATGCCGACATTGATATTGATCCATAACCTGGAAAATTTTGCATCACCACAAATCTCATTAGGGTCTAACGTTCACATATATATCAAAAACCGAAAATGCAGCAGATACAAAGTCTTCTGTTTATAATTCAGTAGAAAATTAATTTCAAGGTTATAATGATAACAAAATAATTTTCAGACAGCACGTAAGCTTCCAGCATTAACAAAAAACCACAAATGATATGGACGAAATCACAAAACCATAATACCTTGACGCCAATCTGTAATTCAGTAACGTCGCCGGATTTTCCCCCAGAAACTTCAGATCAAACAAGAAGAAAACATAAAATCTCAGAGTTTATCACTATATTTAGGTTATCAAACGACTAGATCAACAAAAATTTAGGTCACGAAATAGTACTACAAGGATTGAGAAATCAGGTAATAATTTGAATCATGAAAGTGAAAGAGTTGCCTAGTATGGCTGCAGCCAAGAGGAGCAGTATCCAAGTCGCTTTCGCCGACGACTTAAACCTCATTTTGGCACCCTCTTCGCCGCTGTAGCTGTCTTTCTCCGGCTTTCGCTGCCTTAGCTGTCGATTCAGTTCTGCAAGAACCTATGGGTGGGAGATCTAGCCATTTTCCGGTCCGCCCGGGTAGTATNCCTTATTTAACATCCAATTTTGTTAAAAATAATAAATAGGTCGTGCTTTTCATGGCATGATGTGAATAAATATGATTCATTTAATATTATTATATTATACATTCTTGTTCCCTTTTTTTTGGATCTTTGGTTTGTTACTGACATAGGTTATCATAATTGTTAAATAAACCAGATTACAAGATTATTAGAAACATTTTGTCTTAATTTGAATAATTTATTCTATTTAAACCGTTTGTTTAATCTAACCCTTTGACCAGATTAATCATTTGGTTTGGTTAACCATTCCATTGAATTAATTGTTCAATTAGGTTAACAGCTCGATTAGACATTCAAAAATCAAGTCATCCAAACATATGATTTACTTTATTCATCAACCATTTGGCTACTCGATTACCCATTTGATTCGGATTAATATTAAGTCATGGCAGAACTCCACTGTTCAAACTTGGGCCTAATAGGCCATTTAATCATTTTTCCTTTCTAGGGTCATTATTATTGGACTTATTACACCAATCATTCAGATTAATCCTAAAAGACTAAACCCAATAAGATCAAATATATTTAAACCCTACATTGTGTTTACATAGTAGGACACAGCCAAGAATTAAAAAAAAAATACAAATAAAAGAACTATGGTAGATGTTTTTGTAAATAACCATAAAACATTTAAATTTAACCTATTAAAAACTCGAATCAAAGCATTTCCAAGCTCTGCTTATGAAATTAAAAGCCAGAATGAAACCTTTTTATAAAATCATCAGAAAATTTATCAAATTAAGACACTTACCTAGAGCAATATAATGCTCAACCCAACTCAACTTCAATACAAAGACAGTGACCATTATAACTTATCATGAACCTACTCACTTCTATCAACATTTTAAATGGATTCCAATATGGATATTACAGAAAGGGTCTACAGCCAGTTCAGCTTCCCGAGCAACCCCAATCACCTACCTATTCCAGAAAATGTCTATTAGACAAGCCATTAAACACGCAAGCATTTTCTTCAAGGAAAGATCCACGTAGTAGGGTGAAATTAATAAAAATAAAAAAATATTATCAAATATTAAAATAATAATAATAATAACATCTATTTTAAAGGTATAATTTAATATTAAAATTTTAATCTAACAGCCCAATCAAGTCGCTTCCTCGGATTCATTGCATTCATTTTAGCTATCACCTTAATACTTTGACATCACCTCATCTGAGAGAACGATATGTGAAGACTATAAGCAAGTGTTTGTATATCAGGATATGATGAAGAGTTCATGAGAAAGGTCAAGTTTAAGCTCTCGTTGGACCCTGACTGCGACTTTACTTACTAAGGAAAAAACAACACAGAATGTACTGAGCAGGATAATGAACTCCTTTTTCTTTAGTTCAGAAAATAATCAAGCACAAGGGTTTGAAAAAAATAGTATCAAAGGTACAGAGGGGCAGGGACATTACTATTTGTCCAGGAAGAATTCGGAGCTGATAGTATGTCTAAGAGATCAAATTTCAAAGTTCCATGTAGTCTCAGCAACTAGTTTTGGCCTTTTCACTTCCACAGCCAGATTGAAGATTGCTGAAACCTGAGAGAAAAACAAAGAGCATGTGTTAGAAGATAATGCTCCTTTTTACCACATGGAAACAGAAATGAAGCAAAAGAATCTCCAACGTTTTGTGAAATAAGACATGACTCCGAAACCTTCAAAATAAGGGAAAAAGTATTGCAGACTCATCACAGGACAGTGCAATGACTGAAGATCAATTGCAAGTTAACCCACCCCCACACCCACCCCACACAAAAAGATGAAAAAAAAAAACAAAAACCTACACCTATGATAACGAAAATATAGAACACAGAAAATCTGGCCAAATATAATCTCTGCAATACATTATATTCAGAAGGAAAGTTATGCAAAAGATTCCAACAGATAACATTGAGCCCTATTGCATAAAGAACTCAATACCAAAGGAGCAGCAGTTATTAGCTACTTGTGAAGCAACAGTCATTAGCATAGGTGCTACATTTTTCCCTCAATCCCAATGCATATAGTGATCGTAAAGAATCCAAATTTGAAGTGTAGGTAGAGAATTATCCTTTTCATATATATAACAAAAAGCACTGCAACTAATAATAGTCAATATCTAATATTCAGGATAAAGCTCAATTGAATCCCCTTCTTGAGGATCAGAAGGTTTAGACTTTACTGAAGCTGGATTCCAATGCTGGTTTAGGCTATATAACATGTAGCTAACTAGTTCTATTCATGCTGCCAACAGCTATGTTGCTGCTGATGTTGCTGTCGCTGCTGCTGCCAATGATGCTGGTGTGTTGATGCTGGTATGTACATGCCGATGCCATGCTGCCATGCTGCAGTGCCTCACTAAGTTGTTCTCCAACAAACTCCAACAAAGTTTACTACTAGCTATCACCACTGAATCTTTATATACCTATATTAACATGCAATATCCCACCAGCCCAAAACATCTTGTCCTCAATGATGGAAAGACATTATCTTCGAGCAGGCAGTTTGCACTAGTGACTGTGCTTTATTCATGAAGACTTTACCCTTAGCATGAAATAAATGAAATGCTTGATAACAAAATAGGGGAAGGAAATTTTAATCACAAACCACACTGTACCATGTGAAGTAGTTGCACCCACACATAGTTAAGTAAAGAGGCCCAAAGAGGATGGGGCTTTGATGTCAACAACGTCACAGGATGACACTTTCGATTAGTTCACCCGTGCAGCACTTAGCATCACCACCACCCTAGATCTACTAAGACAGCCAAATCTTCACACTTAGGCACAAGTGATTCGGAAATAAGATAAGAGCGCTAAAGAATGAACTCAAAAACAAAAAGAAGAGAATGTGAAAGAATGTAGAAATTGTATTGCTTGAGAAATTTTTGCTTAATAGGTTAGAAATTGAATTTCTTCCCCCTTTTATAGTTGAGTTTTTCCCATCCACCTCTTTAATCAATGACCAAGGTTATCCCACATAAATGTTTAGGATTTACCTTCTAGGTTTTTCATACGATATTCCTCCTAGATGCCCCCTGTACAATTCTCCACTGTTTTCTTTATTCTAGAATATTCTACTAGAATAGCTAGATATTTACAATGGGGATATCTCTATGCTCTTCGGAGTTTTCTAATATATTTCCTGTTATTTTGGATGACCCAACTATGCACAGTAATAATCTTGCAATGTTGTACAATACGGCTCAAATATTAACGTGGGTCAACCTCCAGGTTTGTGCTCGAGAACAGTCTATTAGAGACATTACCCCCAGCATAAGTCTCTGATGCCCTCGTTAATCTTTCTGCTTTGAAACCTCTCAATGGTGTCGCAAAATTGCAACAGATCTTCCCTGCATCCCCAACTTGCCTCGCTATCAGGTTATCCCTTCCATCATACTAAATACTCAGCATCGTTGGGGACCCCACGTTGCCTCACAATGTGATCTACCATAATCTCCTCGACCTCCTTGTCGTACGAAGTCATGGTCATGGATGGGGTTCTATGTGACTTACCTTTCTGAGATCTTCTATGTCCGCGTGATATGGCTTGAGGAAGCTTACATGGCAAACTAGGTGGATATGGAGTTTCAACAGTATCTCCACTTAATAGGATACTTTCCCTACCTTTTTCAAAATAGGATAAGGTCCTTCGCAGCATTGTACTAACCATTTGTGTACTTGTTTAAAAACCTTGAATTGTGAGATAGTAATTTTACCATCACTAGGTCTCCTACTTTGAACTCCAAAGGCCTCCGATGCAAGTCCACCCACTTTTTCTTCTTCTTCGAAGCTTTAAGAAGGTAAACTCTAGCGATGTTCATATGCTCATTCTGCCAACTAGCAAATTTGTAGGCCGAAGGACTAGTACTTGCATATCCCATTGCTATTGTCTGAGGGGAGAGGGGTTGATGCCCCAAAACAATGCCAAACAGGCTTCATTGTGTTGCCTCACTCCTTCGCATGTTGTAGGAAAATTGTACCCCATCAAGTAGTTTGGCCCGATCCTACTGATAGGTGCCAACAAAATGCCTCAACTCCAGTAAGTCATTCACCCATTCTGTCTGACAATCCCTTTGCAGGTAAAAACTCATTGAAAAATGAAGATCAGACCCCAAGAGCTTGAAAAGCTCCTTCCAAAACTTCCTCGTGAAACAAGAGTGGTGATCACTAACGACACTTCAAGGAAGACCCCAATATTTTACTACATTCTTAAAGTAGTAATACATTCCTAAGGTTGCTTTGGAATTGGAAGTAGCTCTAGTAAGCCTGCGGGTAATCTCTACTCCACATTGTCTTGTTGACACACGAGGCAAGTCAGCACATAACTTTCCATATCATCGCGCATTTGAGGCCAATAGTATGCCTCCTCTTGTAGTGTCATTGTGCGTTGTATCCCTAGAATTCCAGCCCACTTTAAGTCGTTGCAATCTTTTATTAGCTCCCTACAAAAATTTTCCCACTTGGGCACGTAGATGTGGTTGTCAGCTGTGTAGAGTAAGCCATTAATCTCTCAAAATTGGTGGGTATTACTCTCCTTAGCCATCTCTACTAGTCTGGTGGCAAAGGGGTCATGTGTCAATCCCATATTGACATGGTCAAAGATATCGTATAGGGGTTGACTCTCTACTACATGTGTGGCATTACGACTTAGAGCATTAGTAATGACATTGGTCTTACTTGACTTGTAGACTATATCATAATCAAACTCGGCCAAGAAGCCCTGCCAACAATCTTGCTTAGGACTTAATTGCTTTTGTTGTTAGAAGTAACTGGTTGCCATATTGTCTATGGAATGATAAACTTATTCTCAAGCGAATAGTGTGTCCAAACCTACAAGCAATGTATGATGGTAGTCATCTCCTTGTCGTGTACTGGGTACCGCCTCTCCATTTCATTCAACTTGCAACTCTCATAGACAATAAAATGTTTACCTTGTATAAGCACCCCATTAATGGCAAAGTCATGAGTATCCAAATGAACTTCAAAAGATTTGGAATAGTTAGGCAATGCAAGGATTGGCTTCTCCATCACGGCATGCTTCAAGTCCTCGGATGCACCCCGACCGGCTTGCATCCACTCCCAGATTGTTTTTTTTCAATAGATTTGTCAAGAGAGTGACCCTTGCGGAATAGCCATAGATGAAATGTTTATAGTCGTTCATCAAGCTAATGAATGACTGTAGCTTGTAAACGTTTTTAAGTGACTTCTGCTCTTGGATAGCTTGAACCTTGGCCTCATCCCTGTAGATCTTTCTTCCATATACTTGATGTCTAAAGAACATAACCTCATCTTGGGCAAACAAGCACTTCTCTAGTTTAACATAGAGTTCATTGTTGTGTAGAACCTAAAAGGCCTACCTAAAATGCTCTACATGGTCTTGGAGAGATTGGCTATACACCACATTGTCATTCAAGTATACCACAACAAATTTCTCTTAAGAAGGGGTGGAAGATTTTGTTCATTAATGTACAAAAAGTAGCAAGGGCGGTAGTCAAGCTGAAAGGTATGACTAAGAACTCAAAAGATCCGTAGCTCGTGACACATGTCATCTTCGGCTCATCTCCCTCCACAATTCGTGTGCCAGTATCCCGATTGCAAGTCTAGCTTGGAGAACCATCAACCTCTCCCGAGTCAATTGAAAAGATCCTCCACCAATGGGATTGAGCACTTATTTTTTACAGTCACCTTGCTGAGTGCCCAATAGTCGATACACGTACAAAGTCTCCCATCATGCTTCCTTTGGAATAGTACAAGGGCACCAAAGGGGGCCTTAGAAGGCCGAATAAATGCAGCATCCAGCAACCTTTTAAGTTGTCTTTTCAGCTCCTCCAACTCTAGTGGAGCCATGTCGTAGGGTCCCAAGGCTCCAGCTAGATTAGGTGGTCAGCTTCTCACCTAGGTGAGAGTTCTTTCAGTAGTTCTGGCGACATTACATCCTTATTTTTCGAGCACCCCTACAATGTCCCTAGGCATCCCAAGAGAGATTCGCACATCCTAGTCCACATTCAATGCCGCTAATTACAATTTCTCATCCCTCTTGAATCCCTTTGAGAACATAAAAGCCAAAACTACCTGAACTCCCACATTCTCCCATTTAATGGATAAGTTAAAAGACTAATTCCCATCAAGATTTGCATAGTATTGTTGCCCGGGAAGAATAGAGGCATCACCATACTCATAAATTACATGCCTAGCACCCATCTGGTCATCATCCATGGCCACTATCATCAAGTCTACGGTGCCCTTCAACTCTCCCAGGTGAATAGGGACTTCATGCACAGTACCTAAGATAGGCTGTGATGAGGAATTGACAGCCTTCATCCAGCCTAGCTCCTTGGTGTATTGTAATCCTAGCCTCGTGGCTTTGCTCGCAGCCATGAAGTTATGTGAAGTTCCCATGTCGACTAGTGCATCGGTGATTGTTCCATTCACCTAAGCCTCCACAAACATCAAGCCTTTCCTTGGCTTGTCCAGCACCTTCGGGACTTCGTTGGCCTTTGCCTCCACATTGGTCCCGCTAGAGATCAAGTTTAAGAACAGCATTGATTCCATGTGCACTTCCCCCCGCGTCTTCTCCTTATAGGCCAAAACTATGACATTGAGCTACTTCATTGAGGGAAGTCCCAGACATAGAGCTCTCCACCACAAAGAAACCACTCCGGTCGTCGGAACATGCACTGCTCCTTGTTCTCAACGCTAGACTTCCCTTGGTCTTTCTTTTTGCCCTTGTCTCCATAAATAGGTGGCTTACCTTCCTTGTAATGGGTTTTGTCTCCCCCAATTTTGTTGGAAGCACTCTTCTTTGGCTTGTCCTTCTTCGTATCGCATTGAAACTCTATTAGTGACCCTGCCACCACTATAGTTGAAGCAAGATATTGAACATTCCTCCGCTTTGACTCTTTGCCTGCCCATCTTTGGAAGCCATCCATAAAGTAGAGCAAGCTGATCTTCTCTGTCATGTTGGGGATCTCTAGTATCAAAGTGGAATACTTCTTGATATAGTCTTTGATGGCTCTGCTTAAGGCTACACAACTTCTTTATGGTCATCTCCTCGGCATTCTCCAAGTAGAATTGGTATTTAAGTTCCCCCTTAAACACATCCGGTGAGATTCCGATTCCGAAATACGGTAATTATGGAATAATTAAGTTGATAATAGACATAATTAGGCTCAAGAACAAGAGAAAAATGGGTACCAAGGAAAAAAGGAGCGAAACCGGCCAAATGAAGGACCGACACTTGACGTGCACTCGAGCACCGGAGAGGCGCGCCCGAGGCAAGGCAGGAGCGAGCTGGCTACAACGAGGGCACTCAAGCAGTGATCGAGCGCTGTTCAGGGCATAAAATTGCGATCATGAACACCTGAAGGGCGCTCGACGAGCGCCTGAGACGGTGCCTTGGCCCAGAGGGTGCGCTCGAAGAGCACTCAAGGCGCGCTAGAGCGCCCCGACGGGTATAAAAGCGCACCGTGCGATTTCCTTCGGCCATTTCGGCGGTTCCAGCAAAGAGCAGCGGGAGAGAGGAGGGAAAGGAGAAGGAAGAGGAGAAAATCCACCGATCCTGGTAAAAATAACGGTAGATCGAGCAAAGACAAGTATACTTTGGACGTTATTTACTATTTTTACAGCGTTTTAATATATCAGATATCGTGTTTATGCGTTAAATCCATATTTCTCCATGTTTATTGTAAATAGAGCATATTCTCATGATTAATCGGACAAATTTCATGTTTACTGGCATGTACTGCAATATTTACCTCCGATTTCATGAATAAATATATGTTTGGTGTTCGTTTATCGTCCGGACTGTTTGGTGAAACCTTAAGCACGAAAATGAAGGAATTTAACGGTTTTAATCCAAATTTATGATAGGTAAAAGTTAATCTGTAACGAGATACTACCCGTGCTATGATTTATAATTAAAAAAATTATATGAAACTACACTGTTGAGTTACCGTGGATTCCTGAAGTATACTGAAGAGTTAACCGTGAAATTCTAACCGATTTTCTGAAGAACGATAGATTGTAAGCTTTTTGATGTTATAAATTAGGACCTAGGACTGATATACAGTCAAATAAGGTTCTCCGGTATACCTTAGAACGTTATGGTGGTAATCGATGACAACTCTGTCCATAAAATTATACATGGTCCGCCATTTTTCAGGGCGACAACCTAGAAGGTAGTTACTGTTACCGGCCAGTATCACCGTTCTAAATCCCACGAGAAGGGATATATCCCACGAGAATGGATAACCGTTACTGGCCTTGGATTGTACGGAGCGAACACAATCTATCATCGATTATTCGCCCTCTCTGCTAATAGGGTCTACTAGTTGGATCATTTATTAATAGAAAAAGAAATTTTCTAGAATTTATAGAATTGACACTATTTTCCGAATTCTGAAGCACGCTTTACCGAATTATGATTATCGAAACATGATTATACCAATTCATGATTTCCCACGCATGTTTAAATAGCATTATGCCTTATTTCTATTTCCAAGAACGCTACTATTCTTCTGATCTTACAGTAATCCATGAATGCTTTCGTTTTCCTGATGTTATCGTAATTTTCTGTTCTAATGAATATATATTTTGCATGAAGGCATAAATAATGATTACCGAGACTTGTTCATGTTGAATTATACTTTTCTCAAGCTTTTCATATATGTTCATGTTCTCTGACAGTTTCTAGGACCTTCTGCATTTATATTCTGTTAATATTTTCATAATCACTACCTTAATGCATTTATACTTTATATACTACTGTATTTGTTATATATGCAATTATGTTCTATATGAGAATATTATATTCTACATGTTTTAGTACCTTACTAGGTTTCGCTACACTGTTTTACTGTTTTTCCCCTCCAGATAAGGACATAACAATGATACTGACCGAGCATGCTTAGTGAGAGCTAGCAAGAAAGATCTGGAGCCTTGGAGTTTCTGAAGACTTAGGACTGTGATTATGTTATTGTAAATATCTAGATCGTGAAGGAAGATTTTGTATAAAGGGTTATGATATACTTTATATGCTTTATATTCTGTTGATCAGTGTTTATGCTTCCGCAGGATTCTGTTATGGATATAGTTGCTTCCACTATATGTTTTCTAGTTTTGTACAGGTCGTAGATAGCATCTCTCGTCTAAACTCTGGTATAATGGATAGGGTTGTTAAATAAAAGCCATGGATGACATTTGTGATCCTGTGTACGCGTGTTGTACGATGTGAATTATGATATTTGGTTAGTTGCATGCTTGTACTGGTCTTGTGATTGTGTTGTGGTCATAAGTCTGAGATTTGGATATCAAGTAGGCTTTGTACATGTGTAAATAAGCAGGTTGTATTTTTGGTTTCTGTCTAATTATCGAGGAGACCCTGTCGAAATTTTCGTATAAGTTAAATGATTTAAATTTATGAATTCTGCTTTGTATTTGTTTGACGGTGGGTCCTATGTGAATTAGGATCCATTCCGTCACAATTGGTATTAGAGAAAACGAGATATCTTAGAAATGATCTGAATCGTATACGAAAGCTTAGGAAATGATTATGACTGACCGAATAGGTAGGGGTAGATATAGACTGATTAAGTTAGGTTAGAAGATCGTAGGTGTTCTAGCTTGCAAAGGTTAGGATTGATGTGAGCTAGGACTTAGTAATTAAGCAGAATGATTAAATTAATTTATGGAGGCCTCAGATCTAGGTTGATCGGTTTGGATTTAGGTTCAGATTTAAGATAATCTGATCTAAGGCTAAGATGAGTAAGGATAGGAGTGTTGAGTTATTCAACCTTAGGATCAATAATAAGTTAAGCTCAATGTATTGAGGAAAGTAATTAAGATCTTTGATTGTCCCGCTATAGTCTAGCTAGTTAAGGTAAGGCAAGGCTGATAGTGGGATCCTTAGTGTCACGCCTCATCTTTTAGGATATTTCTAGGATGGCGGGAAGATGAAGCTAGTTATTGATGATGACAAGAGAATAAGTTTATATGTGTTTCAAGATTCCAGACTGAAACCTGAGGATGACAACCCCTGAGGAGCAATCCTTGTTTGAAGAGATTATGAGTTTTGAAGTCCGGTTAGGGTTTGTGAATAAATTAATCTTGATGGAATATTAAGATGATCTGGATGGAAAATTGCCATACTAGAACTGATAATTTTAAAAGGAAGAATCTGAATTATAATTAGACTCACGTATCAGATGAATTGCAAAAGAAGTAATGGAACTAATATGATGGCGTTTACAAGTCATGTAATGAGGTGTGTGCTAAGTGTCGATGGCATATTAGGCCATACCTGAAAAGTTAAGTGGATACAAAAATTAGAGGAAACTGTTGAAAGAAAAGATTTGCCTATCTTATTTTCTGACTGCCAAATAAAGTTGCAGTTAAGGTTATGCCAAGATCGGCAATGATCTTGATGATTCAAATAGCATCGATGAAGATATTTGGCGAACTTGGAAATGTGGTTAACTAAAGAATTAATGACTTGATGATTGGGAATCTTTGAGATTAAGACATTCATAGGGTAGGTGAAGGGTCACCACAAACTGATCCTATTATCGGAACAGTGCAGTTATGAAAACATGAAAGAAGAACCCCTGTGATTTCTCTCAAGGTTGATCGAACAGTGAGGTTTTTGGATTTTAGTCAGATTATTGTGAAAACTGAGTGGTCTAATCTAGGATAAGTGAATTAACTTGACAATGGAACATTGAGTTCCTAAATGTTAAGGTTTCAATGGTAATTGGGGATTGTGCTGAAATTTTTGAAATGATTGTCCTAGCAGTGTTTTTATGCCAGTTAAAATCTAGAATTTGTGGATTTTGCTTTTGTGATGTTAATCTCTTCAGGATCTTTTTGGGTTATGCAGACCCTTTAAGAAATTAAAATGGTACTCGATGATACTTGTGTAAATTGTCGCAAGAGAATATGATGCCCTGTAGAGACGCACTTCGGATTAATCAAATTAATTCGAATCAAGAATTCTGAGTAAGAGGCAAGGTTACTTGAATTAAGAATAGGCGTTAAGTCTAATTAGGAAATGAACTAACCTTTTTAAAGTCAGTAGATGACCGTTCGAGAATTTAGTTATGAAAGTTTTGAGGAATATATATATTTGGAGGCAAAGACCAAGCCAAACTGTTTTAATGAGCCAAGTAAGTTGCTAAGTAAGTTAGCACCTTGAAGAAGATTAGGATCTTGTTATTCTGCATTAATAAGTATCTACCTATGAGCAAAGTGGGGGAGGAGCCCGTAGTTTGAACTTATTTCCCTCGTGATTGAAAATTTTGTAATAAGGTCCTTAGCCTGAGAAATCATGGATGATGTCTTGGGGGGAAATTAATATCTTGCGAATCTGAAAGTTGAAAACTGTAATAGGTGGATCTTGGTGTATTTGAGGAACATGAATGTTAGGATCGATTGTTGATATTAGAAGCCTCCATTTGAGAAACTGTAGAATTGCTTTGGAGATAATTCTGATCTAATAATTTTATGGATTAAGGTAATTATGTTATGACAAAGAAGTAACCTTAGGAGATCCAGAGCGGATTAATCTGTTTAAGGATTGTGTTTTCCTATACCGCTTGTAGATCGATACTCTTGAGATAAGTAAGAGAGGAATTCCTAATTAAGAGTTGTTCTTCCATTGATTGAAATCAATAATTGGAAGTCTCTATTTGAGAAATTGTAGAGACGGTCTTGAGTGATAGCTTTGTCTTGGGAGAATCTGTGGTTATGATATAACTGAAGTCGACCTTGGGATTTTGTAAGCGGATAGACCTATCTAAGGATTATATAGATGAACTTTGGTATCTTGAAGGGGGAGCGAACATCAGTACTGATCGTGAATATTGAGGGTCTATAGCTTTGGTACTGATAGTAAACCTATGGGTAGGCTCAATTGCTAAGAGTAATGGGGTGTTACATTTCTAAGTTGGGAAGCAGATTGTGTTTGAAGTATGTAAATTATGAAGTTCGAAGTGAGAAGTTCTATGGTCTTGTTTTAGGGCAATCAAAATGGTCCACCCATGGTGATTACAGGTGATGTATTCGGGTTGAACTAGTTGGCTCATCGGTGCGCCAACGAGATCTCGAGATTGTGAAGTATAAGAGCTAATGGATAAAATTGGGAAGTCTTTGGGGTTTAATATCTGCACAACCCACCAATCATGATTATGGAGGGAGCGTTCATGTTTAATTGAATGGCTTATCGGTGTGTTAACGAGATCTGGAGTTCCTTAGCATTGGGACTTTGAAATTTTGAGGTTGCTAATTGTTAAAGACTTGAGATTCTAGGTAACAATTTGAAATTGTATCGAACTTATGATAACTGTTATAGTTAGGACTTCTTATTCTCTGGTGAATTGAGGATCTGTGAGAATTATTCTCATAATATGGATATCTTGAGGGCAATTTTAATCATGGTTACCGTATAATTTGGGTATTCAGAATGGAATGTGTCTTATGGAAATATTGAATTGAGGACATACCAACAAAATGAAGAAAATGTAAAGGATCCTACTTTTGAAGTCTAATTGTGTTTTGAAATTTATGTTGGGATTTTGACTAAGCTCGGTAAAGGAATTGTGATGCTAGGTTGGGATAGCGACGATAAGTTGTAATCGAACTATTTGAAACTAAAGGATTGATCAGAGTGTGCAACGGAACAGTGATGAACCTGTCTATGTATTAAGGTCTAAGGTAATGCTTAGATGAAATACTAAATCTCGAGGTTTAGTATGAAATGAAATGAAACATTTTGCTTGTTTAAGGTTCAGAACTAAGTTAGAAAAGTAGTTAATGAAATAGGTTTGCCTCTAGACTTAGTGTATTTGGGTATGGAAAGGACGCGTCAAATAATGAGAATTAAGGCAATTCCGGTGTTTATGGTTTTCTAGGATAACCATCTTGATTTAGAAATGAATTAGAGACATTAAGAAGGTTCCTTAATTCTGAAATTTTAAGAATCATTAAATTTCGAGAACGAAATTTCTGTAAGTGGAGGAGAGTGAGATCCCGATCCTGAAACATGGTAATTATGAAATAATTAAATTGATGGTAAACATGATTAGGCTTAAGAAAAAGAAACAATGGGTACTAGAACACAAAGGAGCGAAACCGGCCAAAGGGGGGACCGACGCTGGACGTGCGCTTGAGCGCCGAGGAGGCGTGTCCGAGGCAAGGCGGGAGCGAGCTGGATACGATGAGGGCTCAAGCTCGGGGCGTCAAATTGAGAACATGAACGCCTGAAGGGTGCTCGACGAGCGCCCGAGGCGGTGCCATGGTCGAGAGGGTACGCTCAAAGAGCGCTCGAGGCGTGCTTGAGGCGCGCTTGAGCGCCCCGATGGGTATAAAAGCGCACCGTGCGATTTCCTTCAGCCATTTCAGCCGTTCCAGTGAAGAGCAGCAGGAGAGAGGAGGGAAAGGAGAAGGAAGAGGAGAAAATCCACCGATCCGATTCGATTCGGGTAAAAATAACGGTAGATCGAGCTAAAGCAAGTGTACTTCGAACGTTATTTACTATTTTTACAACGTTTTAATATATCAGATATCGTGTTTATACGTTAAATCCATATTTTTCCATGTTTACGGTAAATAGAGCATATTTCTCCTGATTAATCGGACAAATTTCATATTTACTGGCATGTACTACAATATTTACCTCCAATTTCATGAAGAAATATATGTTTGGTGTTCGTTTATCGTCTGGATTGTTTGGCGAAAACCTAAACACGAAAATGAAGGGATTTAACGGTTTTAATTCAAATTTATGATAGGTAAAAGTTAATCTGTAACGAGATACTGCCCGTGTTATGATTTATAATTGAAAATTTTATATGAAACTGCACTATTGAGTTACCATGGATTTCTAAAGTATACTAAAGAGTTAACCGTGAAATTCTAACCGATTTTCTGAAGAACGATAGATTATAAGCTTTCTGATATTGTAAATTATGACCTAGGATTGATATACAGTCAGGTAAGATTCTCCGGCATGTCTTAGAACGTTGTGGTGGTAATCAATGATAACTCTGTTCATGAAGTTATACGTGGTCCGCCCTTCCTCAAGGCGACAACCTAGAAAGTAGTTACTGTTATCGGCCGGCATCACCGTTCTAAAATCCATGAGAAGGCATATATCCCACGAGAAGGGATAACCGTTACTGGCATTGAATTGTGTGGAGTAAACACAATTTATCATCAATTATTCGCCTCCTCTGCTAGTAGGGTCTACTGGTTGGGTCCTTTAGTGATAGAAAAAGAAATTTTCTAGAATTTATAGAATTGACACTGTTTTTCGATTTCTGAAGCACGCTTTACTAATTTATGATTATCGAAACATGATTATACCAATTTATGATTTCCCATGCATGTTTAAATAGCATTATGCCTTATTTCTATTTCCAAGAATGCTACTGTTCTTCTGATCTTACCGTAATCCATGAATGCTTCCGTTTTTCTGATGTTACCGTAATTTTCTGTTCTAATAAATATATGTTTTGCATGAAGACATAAACAATGATTACCGAGACAGTTCATGTTGAATTATACTTTTCTCACGCTTTTCGTATATGTTCATGCTCTCTGACAGTTTCTAGGACCTTCTGCATTTATATTCTGTTAATGTTTTCATAATCACTACCTTAATGCATTTATACTTCATATGCTACTCTATCTGTTATATATGCAATGATATTCCACATGAGAACATTATATTCTGCATATTTTAGTACCTTACTGGATTTTGACTCATTGTTTTACTGTTTCTCCCCTCTAGATAAAGACATAATAATGATACCGGCCAAGCAAGCTTAGTAAGAGCTAGCAAGGAAGATTTGGAGCATTGGAGTTTCTAAAGACTTAGGACTGTAATTATGTTATTGTAAATATCTGGATCGTGAATGAAGATTTTGTATAAAGGGTTATGATATACTTTATATGCTTTATATTCTGTTGATCAGTGTTTATACTTCCGCAGGATTCTGTTATGGATATAGTTGCTTTCGCTATATGTTTTCTGGTTTTGTACGAGTCGTAGATAGCATCTCTCCTCTAAACTCTGGTATAATGGATAGGGTTGTTAAATAAAAGCCATGGATGACATTTGTGATCCTATGTACGCATGTCGTAGGATGTGAATTATGATATTTGGTTAGTTGCATGCTTGTACTGGTCTTGTGATTGTGTTGTGGTCATAAGTCTGAGGTTTGGATATCAAGTAGGCTCTGTACATGTGTAAATAAGCAGGTTGTATTTTTGATTTCTATCTAATTATCGAGGAGACTGTCGAAATTTCTGTATAAGTTAAATGATTTAAATTTATGAATTTTGTTTTGTATCTGTTTGACGAAAGGTCCTATGAGAATTAGGATACGTTCCGTCACACATCTCATGTGTCTAGGGTGCACACACCCAATTCAATATCACCATAGCATGGCATCGTGCTCAAGATATAGAGTACAAGTGCTTATTTTTGTGGCATCGTCGTTGATGTACATTGCTTTTAGATAACGTTCCATATACCAAATAAAATTATTGAGTTCTTTAAAGTCATGCTTACCAATATACTTTAGGGGTTCAAGGACCTTCACCATAGAAATCCTTTTTCCCTTTGCACCATTCGCCGTTGTCACCTTGCATATGGTTAGATCCGCCTCTACTGTTGGAAAATTCTTAAGACCAAAAACATAATGAGATTCATGACGCAATTTCATAAGTAAAAGGTCATGAAGCTTGTGGGCTATTGGCTCCATAGCAGTTCTTTTGGAAGCTTCGAACAAATGGCTGGGAGTTTGGCAGAAGGCTCGAACTAATAGCAGTAGGGATGTCCGGTTTATGACTGTCAAGCCTAGTTTCTTTTTGGCTCAGATTATCCCCATCAAAGGAGGACAAAACACTTCTGGAAATCGCAATTTAAAGGGGAAGTGAGCGAGAATTTTGAGACTATTATCAGTTATTACCAATCTCAGGAATGTTTAGGCATGAGTTTCTGTTAGAAAGAAGCCAGATTTGAGTCATTTGATGCTAGAGTCAGGGCCTTCTTCTTTGCTAATCACTGTATCTTACTCCTAGAAAGTCACCAAACTTTTGATTTTGGGCCTTCAGACTGCTAAAATCTCAGCTCTCTGCAAGGAAACTCTCTTGGATCTATTGTAGTAATTGTGCACAGCTGTCTTGCTGCCTATTGCAACTGTTCTTCCAGTTGTTTTCTTGTCACACATGATGGCCGCAAGAATTGGAGGAGAAAGGAAGAAAATTGTGTAAACAAGGATAAGCTCCCAGGGAAGGTTACCAGCTCTGATACTAATTGTAATGAATTACTGACGTGCATAATTCAATCGCAAAGAAAAAGGATAGTGTTTCAAGAGAGGAAAAGTGGAAACCGGGAGGGAGAGTGAGGATCAGAGAAAGTGAAGGGGAGTGAAAGTAAGAAGTTTTGAAATCATTCATTTTATACAGATTGATATGGATGCATTTGGTTGCCTTTCATAGGCAACTTATACATAGTTATATCCTTATCGGATTTTACAACTAAGCTTAATGTCTTCCTATTTCCAGCTGACAAACTAAGGGGTTTTATTGATGCTTCTAACAGCGAACTGATTCTGTTCAAGCTGCTGCATTTGCTGAAGCTATTCTGTTATTGATGTAAAGCTGCTGTTGCTGCTGCTAATGCTGTTGCTGGTGTGCTCATGTTGCTGGTGTGCAGATGGCACTCATAGCTGATGTTGCTGAGCATATCCCTTATTTGTTAACTTGGACAAGTTGGCTTACTCTACCAAACTCCAATTGAACTAAGTTTAGTACTAGATATCACTACTGAATCTCTCTATACCTATATTACATCACACTTTGATTAAGTGTATAATTTCCATTTGCATTACCAATAAAAAGGACTATGTTACAGAGACAATGTCTGGCACTTCCAAGAAGTTCCATAAATGCAGGGCCCGGGCTTGTGTGTCTTATTGACCGTAACAACCATTCTTAACACTACCAAAAAAAATTCCCCTTTACCCATTTTGGAATACATTTTTACCTCAATCTGCATGTCATCACCCTTCAAAGAAAAATTTTCATTCAATACATCTCAATTTACTTTTGGCAGTTTGATTCATTTTGCTCCTTCCAAAGAAGAATTCTAATCTAACTACTGGAGTTCCTATCAGCCAACATTACCAAGAGGAGCCACAATTAATCCGGAAGAAAGGCTAAAAAAAGAGAAATAAATTAAAAAAACCTAGCTTTGGTAGTAATGATAATAAATCTTTAAATGTCATAAATAATTGTCAGCTGCACCTTTTGCATAGCCTTTTGTTTTTCGCTGCAACGGGAGGCAAAACAGAAGCCAATCTCCAAATTAAATGTCCACAACAGAACTGAGCAAATGATGCTAGAACAACAATTGCACCACTCTCACTCCAATCTTTAAAGTAGAACACAACCATTTCATTTTAATGTTGCAAAATCAGGATAGCAAAAGCAAGCATTAGTAAAACTGGGATGATGAAATGCTGCCAACCAACATGCCAAAAATAAAGGTTACTTTCATACCTTAAAACAACCATTTGTTTTTGAATTCCTAGACCACTCGAGGCCCAACAGCTGACTCGACGTCTGATAGGAAGCCTTGAGCACATCATCCCCATAAATTTTCCTTGAGGCTGCGAATTCCCAAGAATTCTTCGCCAAATCATAGCAAGGCTCAAATGAAGTGACCCCGCCGTGGACGTAAATGTACTTCAATTTACCATTTTTCGATCCCAGAGTGTGGGTCGCGGATACCTTGTTGATCGAATCCAACACCAGCGTACCCTCCAGAATCGTCCGGTTGTCAACCCTGCTGTGTATATAGGTCAAATTCAACGGTTTCTCCAAAATCCTAACGCTGTTCATAGACTGAAACCTAAAGTCCTGCAGAATACAACACAAACGTAAATTTCACAGATAACACTGAGGAGTTGCCGGTCGTGAATCGATTATTAAAAGCAAAATAAGAACTTGATGGGAGAAATTTAAGGGAAAAAATTAAAAAACCGAAACAAAACAAAGTTTGCATTGTTTTCCTACTTACTAGATGATCTTAGGCTCGAAGAGAGGGCATAGTTTGTTTTCTACTTTTGCTTGTAGTAGGAAGTCGTAAATAGAAGTAAACAGAAGTATTGAAGGAAAAATCTCCAAGTTAAATTGCGAGGAAAGAGAGAGGGGGTGGGAGTAGTTGAAGAATAATAGGACTGGTACGGACCTTCTTGGGGACATTGTAGTCGATGATGAAGGAGCCAGGTTTTTCGATGGAAAGGGCGAGGCCGTTCAGGGAAGGGCCATTGAAGAAGGTGGCATCGGTCATGGAAGCACGGAGCCTGACGTCGCCAGCAGGGACGGAGAGAGTTACGGCGGCGGAAGAGGACGCGGCGGTAGCCGATGCCGGTTTTCCTGTGTCATACTCGGACCTGCCTTTGAAAGCCGCCTTCATCTCTTCGCTTCACCAATATTACGATAATTTTGAGCGGCGGAATGATCGACGGCGTTGCCAATTGACAAGAAGAATTAAGACGTCGCAGCCGACAATGGGGAGAGGGTTGGATATTAGCCGGTCGGGAACGAGAGCTAGGCCCAAATGTGTGCCTTGTTCCTCATATCATATTTGGATAAAATATTATTTTAACAAATACTAATTGATGCGTATCTGGATCCGACTTCGAACAGATTCGAATTCTTCTAGATGATTTGAACCGGCTCCGTTCATTGAGTGCGAATCCTGCACACCACTAAAACGAACGAGAGGTCAGCGTTAACGGCGGGATGTAATCCCACCGAAAATACTCCGACGTTCAAGTCAGTAAACAGCCTTCAATGGAAGGAACTGAAAAATAGAGAGAGCAATGAGAGAGGGAGTGTTTGAGTGTTTGGCTCAGATGTAAGAGAGACGCGAGGCCTTCTTGAATCTGGGTGGTGGGAAGACAGAGAACGGCCGAAAAGACTCGTTCGTTGCCTTGGAGCTTGATTGTGTTTAAGAGTTTTGCTGCAGAGAGCCAGAGATTGATTCTTGGAACACTTAGGGTTTTCTGTCTGAGTGAAAGCCTGAATGAGAGCGCCACTCAAAGCCTCCAAGAAAGCGTGCCAGATCGTGTCAAAAGGCCTCCCAGAAAGCGTCCAAGAAAGCATGCCCCGGATGGTGAATCCAGGGCCTCTTTTATGGCAAAGATGGTGATCTTCTTCCTTTAGAAGGAATGATCGTCCTTGTGATCTGCTGGCTGGCTTTCCTCCTGAATGTTGATACTTGTTGCCAAGTTATGAAGGATTGTTGCCTTGTGAGACGGCCGTCCACTTTCCGAACTGATTTCTTTCCTTCTCAGTATGTTACCGTTAGGATTCCTTGGCCGGCAAGTAGTTCGGAAGATCTGGCGCCTTTCTTATTTGAATGGCGCCAATCTTGCTGATATTCCTTTTGAGATCGTGGAATATCTTTGGAGGATCGTGGTTGGCATTTTTATGATTAGCGGGCCCAAACGGGTCAGGTCCGTTACTGTTGAAAGGCTTCATGGGGCCCAATGTGCAAAGCGCGGACGGTTAACGCTCGGGTTGACCGTCTGTGTGTATGTTGGCCACCTTTATGGAGAACGGAGGGAGAGTGGCTGGCGATCAACTGATGGGCTGTGGGCTAGAATGGAATAGGCCCATCACTGTAGCAAAGCTTCTAAAGGCCCAATCAAGCTGGTCAACCTTGAGTTGACCGTCTGTAAGTGAGTTGGCTGTCAGGACGGTCAACGTAAACGTTGACCGTCTCGGACATTCCAATACTTGGGCTCATCTACTCACTGGGCCGTCAAGAATGCTGACTGCCCTTCTTGGACTTCCGTTGACCATCCATTTGGGCCAGCCCATTTTTGGTGTACCCATCACTAATAGTCAACCGTGAGTAATTTTTTCCATAAGTAAAAATGAATTAATAAATTGAAAGACTTAAAAAATAAAAATTATGGAGGGAGCACCAAAAATATAAATTTTAAAAGATTATTTTTATTGATACATTCTTAATTCAAATGACTAACAAATTAGGGTGTACTTGGTTTTTGGATGAATTGAAGTGGGCCTTATCTTCATACTTTTTGGTCTAAATTTTGTACACTACAATCCAAAGTAAGAGGTTAAATGATTAACGGAACTCACTTCCCAATTTATTTTTCAACGCTCAAGTTAGTAATTTTTCAATGATGCAGAGATAAAGGGGCATGAGTAATGATGTAAGAAAGTGGATTTTTCAATCTTACTTGAAGGTTGCGCTCAATGTGGAGCGGCTTTGTAGTGGTGCACTCGTGGGGAGCTGCTTTGATGTCGAAAGGGTCGAGAATTATGAAAAAATTTTCGGGAGGCTCTGCTGACAAAGTGTAGTCTCTTTAGAGCTTTTAGAAATAGCGCTTTGTGAGTGGGAACATAAGCGTTTGAGGGCTAGAATTAGCATAAATATAGGCGTGCCCTTAGACTCTACCTTAATAGTCTTTTATAGGCTCTAACCTGCTCAACCTTGTTTGGGAGCCAAAGTTGACTGCTAGCTAGCCTATACAGATTTGGTAGGCTGGTAAGGAATTACGGGTGCCAATTAAGGCAATTGTGAATAATCAAGGAGATTTCTTTCCTCGTTAAAGAGATGTTATACATGATAAATATTAGGGCCATCATTATGAGAGATCTGGTGAGTTGTGAGTTATCATTTTTGGAGAGATTGTGATTCGGGACAATATTCGCAGTGCTTGCTGGTTAAAGCAAGTAATCTTCAACATCCTAAGAGAGCGCTATGAGCGACCTAAAGTGGGCCGTATTGACAGGCTAGCTGGGGTACTATTTGAGTCAACATAGCGTTGACTGGCCTCTAGGCCAATGAGCTAGATGTCTTTTGGGCTTACCGTTGAGCCTGTTGACCTTTGCACTGGGCCAACCCATTTATACCATCCCCATCACTAATAATAATTAATTGAGGTTTTAATTATAAATTAAGTTTCAAACTAAAATAATTTAAATTAAGTAGCATCTGATATGTGCTTGACCTACATATAAATATATTTTAAGTAGAATATCTTAATCAAATGTATACTTTAGTGATACACATGCATGTTTAAATCATAATGTTAATGCCCAATAAATATCTAATTGGTACTCGTGTACGGTATGAATTTTAACTCATCGCTTGACCAATATACATGTACCATTTTTTATAAATTCAGTCATTTAACTGATTTTGACTCATTTCTAGTAAAATTTTGAGAAAAGAGATAAATTGTTAAAAAAAAAGAGACAGAGAATAAAAGAGAAGGAAGATCTAATGTAAAGTTAAGCAAATTTTGGATAAAATCAAGTAAAGTCAATTATATTTAAATTTTTTATTATTTTATTATTAATCTTTTTATAATTATTAAAATTTTTTGGAGAATATGACAAAACCTTCAACAAATTTTTGAAGATTCTCTTCATTCAACGCGTCTTGAGAACAATCAGGTCAGATCAAATGTAAACGTTTCCTCAACCCTCTAACAAGGAAAAGAAAATTTGACAAGGAAAGCTAAGAGTGAGGAACTCCTCAGCCGGCGCTAGGCTGCAACATTTCTGTAGCCGTACCTCGCCATCACCCTTCGAGTTGCAAAAGCCGCAGCTTCACTTGCTTGTAACGTCCCGCTTGCCATAATAGCAGCGAATTCCCGGATAATCTCGTCTTGCAGTTTGCTACGAGCACTTCCAAGGGGATCTACCGCAGCTCCGGCAGCGGTTGGCATCACTCGAACTCCTGTGGGTTCAGTCGGCGGTGCATTCTCGTTGGATGCCTTAGGCAACGCATCATCTTTTCTCTGTGCCTCGTAATTTCCGGTTGTGTCTTCATGAGATGATGGTGCATTTGCGCTGATCCCCGAGGGATCCTTGGCTGGACTACTCACCTGCGCCATTGAAGACGGCCTAAATTGTGGAGATTGAGGGACAGTGCCTGCCCTTAATGTTGCCTCCAGTTGTCGGATCATAGGCACTGCAGAGGAGTTTTAAGAGGTAAGAATTCACTTTTTTTGCTTTATCCAACATAATAGAAAAACAGTTGGGAACAAAATCTAATAGAAAGTAGATAAATATTGTATTATTATGAATAAATATTATATTATTCAGTTTGTGTTGTAAAAATTATCACCTCATGCACCAAGGTGATAGATAATAACACCAGAATAAGTGAAGGTGGAGTGTGAATGGTGGCAGAGGATTACAGGAGGTCGGAGAAGGGTTGACCGGCGCCCGCTGATAGCAGGTTGTGACCGCAATATATGGCGATTAAATGAGTATCCGCTATAATGAAGATACACCTATTAAAATTCATAGCTTTTTCCAAATTATCATTGAACGTCACTACTTTAACACTAAATTACTTGGAAAAAAACTCGTGTTCTTGTTTTTATCATCCAAAAAATTCACAAAAAGAATCAATATATAATGGCTACACAACACACCTCATAACAGCAAAAAGACCAGAATAAGTGAAGGTGGAGTGTGAATGGTGGCAGAGGATTACAGGAGGTCGGAGAAGGGTTGACCGGCGCCCGCTGATAGCAGGTTGTGACCGCAATATATGGCGATTAAATGAGTATCCGCTATAATGAAGATACACCTATTAAAATTCATAGCTTTTTCCAAATTATCATTGAACGTCACTACTTTAACACTAAATTACTTGGAAAAAAACTCGTGTTCTTGTTTTTATCATCCAAAAAATTCACAAAAAGAATCAATATATAATGGCTACACAACACACCTCATAACAGCAAAAAGATTAGGATAATGAGGGCCTAGATTTTTAATTAGTTCTCAATTTAAATACAAAAAAACCTCATTTTCTGAAAGTTATATGATAATCCAAATAGAGTACGAGGGTGTCTGAACTAAAAAAAAATATGAAACAGTATGGCAGGTGTGTGACAGTATTTGCATGTCCGACGCCAACACATTAGTATGAAAGACGTGATGGTAGTACTTCTTACGTGGGCAGGAAGACTCACGGAGAACAGTTCATTCTCAACCGAAAAGGCTGTAACAACAAGGGAAAGAGAAAAGACACCTTCATCGTTCGTTGGTATAAGATAGCAAAAGAATGGAAAAATAAAAGAGAGCACCACACTTACTTATAAGCGCACCCATGGGGCTGCTCATGACTTCACTTGGAAGCTGCAGAATGTAATCAGGGATGGAGGTTCCAACCAAAAATTGTGCAACCTCATTGCTAAAGTTGTTGCAGTTGTGAGACAACAGACTGTAAGTTTCAGCTGTGTACCGCGGACTTATTTCTTCCAGATAACTCTCAAACACGTCTTGGGGAATATGCGTGACACCCAGATCTACCACACGGATTGGGGTGCCATAAGGAGTTGAGCCAGCCAGTGAGTGCTTTATTCCTCCACCAAAATAGTATTCTTTCCCATAAACCACAACCCCCGTGTGCCTGACAAGCAACAGGAGTTACAGAAATGTCGATGGCATAGCACTAGCAATGTCTTTAAAAACCTAGAAATAAAACATTTGATGATGATAAAACTAGTAAAATTCCGTGCCAAATTAAGCTGATGTCCTTGGCGACTCTGATATCCATACATAGTCAGCATTGTATGGATGTTGGAATAGGTCACTCTGATACGAGGACAGCTACTCATCGTACATGACTTTTTTTTTTTTGTTTCTTGTTGTTGGCTTGATTTCCGTGCAAAGCTCGTATGAGAGATTGGTGGATTGAAAGGATTCTAACGCCTAATATTTGCGTTATGGATGCTCATGCAAAAAAATTGACTGAATTCCCCCCATGATCAGCATTAGAGCAAGAAATTAGCAAAATTTTCTCTCTTGATAAGCACACAATTGTCGCTTGAGAGGCANTTGGAATGTAATACTGTCATGGGATCGGTTAAGTTATTTTGTTATTCGGTGATGTATGTTGTTAATTCGTGTGGAATTGATGGTCTGATCGTATTATTCATTTGTCATTTTTTCTTTACGATACTTTGGGACAAGTCACAATTATTTATTTGTCTAGATTGGTTATCCAAAGGATTCTATGAATAAATGATAGTATTATCGTTTATTATTTTTATTTTTATCGGGATTGTTAGATGGATTGTCAGATCACACTCGAATTTGAAATTTATTTTAGTTATTATTTTATGTATGATCATTAAGACCTACTTTAATCCAAATTCGTAACACAACATGCAATCAAACACTTACCATATGCCTTCAATAGCTCTCCCCAAGAATGCTGTAGAAAACTGGCGAGCCAATCCCTGGCTTAAGTCGTACACATTCAAGGTAACACGATAACCCTCCTAATGGTATAGAAGTTTGTCAGTGTCATAATACATAAATCATCATACACGATGCAAATGGAAAGAAATGAACAGTGAGGACAAAAGTAAAATCTCACCTCAGCCATCTAAGTTGAATATATGTTCAGCAATAAGATGCACTATTTTTCACAGTTCAGACTTCAAATGTCGATAGGAAGTGATGCACAGATCACCTAGTCAGCATAAACCAAAAGGATAAACAGTTTAAAAGCACAGCTCCTCTCACCGTGTCGTTTTGAGACTACACCACCTTGTAAAAGAAATGTTTAGTAAGTGCCCTTTAGTCATCCTTAAAATATGTTCAAATCCATAGACTGCATACATCAAATTATTATTGTGTGGGACGATTATTGTGGGTTGATAGATAAGATGACACATTATCTAAAATAGCCAATAAATGACTAAAGATTTGCTGGGTTACACCTCAAATGTCATAAATAAGATAAATTTGTTTTGTAAAATATATCTCACAATATATATATATATAAAAGGAATCAGATCCCTATAAATAGAACCTGTTGTTTAAATTTGTAAACATCCCAAAAAAGTATAAGCTTTAAGGAATACATATAAGGTGTTACAAAATCTATTGTGTGCGAGNGTAATATCATAACCAAAGATTCGAGAGTTGAAAAATTGAAAAAGCACTGCAAGAGTTGTCAGATTTGGTACATAAAATAGTGATTACTATATTAGGAAGCATGTCTATATTTAAAGTTTTTTAATTTAATGAAAAGAACAATTTTAATTTGTAGTAGTGTATGAATTAAGACCTTTTGGTACAACAAAATCTCAATCAAGTATTAGTGAACAAAAAACTCAAAGCAATGAGGGAGAAAAATTGGCAAGTTATTCAAAAGAAGGCAGTAAACACAGTCAAATTGGCACTTAATCCTAATATCAAATACAGTATGTTGAAAGAAACTATATTCTCAAGTTATGTCTAACGATGAATCTTTACTCTCTTAAAATGAAATTAGGTATAAAACTCCATGACTGCTTTAATGAGTTCAATTAGTTATCTCAAACTTTAAGCATCTCTGCTGTTAAGTTTCAAGGAAAAGAAAAGAGCATTGTTACTATTGAATTCGTTACCAAAGTCTTACTGATCTTTTATTCTAATAGGTCCGATAATACAATGGGCCAATCCAATTCTGGGCCCAACTACTAGCCCACGAAAGAGGACAAGGGCCTAACAAACAACAATCGATGCTCCTGAACAGAGACCTATCCAACCCAACCCAACCACAACTACAACGACCAGAATGAGGCCCAAGGAACAATGGGCCAAGGAGACAAGTACCAACGGTCCAACCGGCAACACAGACGGGCAAACCAATCGAGAAGACTCTCGGCCAAGCAGCCAACAGGGCAAGCACGTGCAGTGATCAAAACACGCGTATGCGGGCGTCGCCTGTAGCCGTCACTGCAACAGTTTGACCAATGCGCTAAGAGGACTACTCACCGCTGCGCCATTGTCACAAAGCGACAACTGACAATAGCGGCTCCTATCAACGTCCCAACAACAGACGAATCTTAACAGAACACTTGTTGCTAGCCTTGGTACCAAAGCTCTCTTTATGAAGCATTACATATACTGCTCACTAGCTCAAGAAAGATGAGGACTCTCGAACACACAAAGGGTTGATCAAACCCTCAACCAGAGTGCCACTTGAGCGAGGTACAAGAACCCAAAAAGAACTAAACTCTCTTTCCCGACAAGGTTTTTTGTCCTCCTTACAAAACCGCTCACAACCGAGTGCATCATTAGTGAGCCGCTCTCGATGAGTACTTTCCTCCCTCCCTCCCTAGTGAGCCACTTACCGAGTGCATTCCTAGTAAACCACTCTAATCAAGTGCCATTCTTCCTCTTTAAGCTGCTCCCCGTTGAGTGGCTTCTAATGAGCCACTCACCAAGTGGCACATATCAGAATCCAGTCCTCCATCTCACCAAGCCGCTCCCTCCCGAACGCATACAAAAGCCTAGTCCTTCTCTCACATCCCTCACGTACAACTTTGCATACTCTTACATCCTCTTTACATTTTTCTATTTCCTAAAAAAGATTTCTAATTTGATTATCGAAAGATAAATTGGGGAGTAAGTCTTACCAACCCTTTGACCTCTTGTTCATTGTTTATAGTGCACAGTTTCAAGTTAACAAAGATGGAAAACAGACTCACTCCAATTCGACCCATAGTGAAAAATCAAATGACTCCCTAATTTGTACCACAACTCGAATCTTGGGACGCATCCCATTCAAACATTATTAGTAAATAAATCTATTTTTAAAATTAGATGATATGACTTCCTTGTTGTGTGAGAATAAAAGATTGATGAGAACTAAGAGCTCTTCTACTAAGAAGAATATTCTTATTGTGAAGCACTCTAGTAAAAGGTGAATTCTTAAAAACGGAGGTGTTTATTCAAGAGAGAAATCAAAATCAAATTTTAGATATTACAGTGAGAAAAAGTATTACATGTAGAAAAAATGATCATATTCAATTAAGACACAAGAAATTGATAGAGGATATGACAATCTAAAAAAAAATTATGCTCACATTTGTACACTTTCAAATGATGATGGTGATCTACTGAGAACTAGAGGCATGGATAAATCTGATATCCCTGAATGTGAAAGTAGATTGGTTTTTATTGTGGTACTTTCATGCATAATTGTATTGATAGAAATTATTTTTTCACATTGAAACATAATGAAAATTTTGACCACATTACGAAAGAAAATAAAGAGAATATAAAGATTAAAGGAGTTTGGAAGCGTTTGCTTCAAGCTCAATTACAATGTCATTAGAACCCTTAGTCATGTAACATATGTTCCTAATTATAATAACAACTTTATCCCTTTAGAAGAGCTTATATTGAGAAGATATACATATAAAGGTGATAGAGATTTAAAGAATGTGCAATTGCAAGACAAATTGATTCTCCCAAAGTAAAAAAATACCAAGAATATTTATATGCTAAATGAAAACTCAATGGTTAGAGACAAAGATATCTACTCTAAGCATTAGAAGAAGAAGAAAAGGTAGAAGAAGATCATGAAGCATGTGAAATTATCAAATGATGTTGAAGTCTTTAAGGATTTGAATCGAGGAAAAAATGTGTCTTTTTATCTCGATAAAGTTTTCCACATAAGCTTTTGTGCTGTTGTTGTGTTCATTTTTATTCCTAGTAGTGGGATTTCAATATTTCTAACAAGATTCTCCAAATATAACACAACTCAATCTCATAAATACTATTTATTTCTGTTTTCATACACCCAAGATCACATACTCAAGCTAATTTTAAATTCTTATTCTACCAAAACAAAAAAAGAAAAAAACAAACACGCCTCGATTCCTTGTCCATTCAAGAATAACAAATGAAATTAAACAAAACATCTGGGCATCTGGACTTACAAACCAATGAAGTAGTTGTTGGAATATGGTCACTCCCTTGTGGGTGATTTCAACAAACTAATTTGTCATCGGATGTATTAGCCGATCAACGTATGTTGACCAGCTGAAAGGCAAAAACGGTCAATGGAGTTTGATCGGTGGACGGCCAGCTGAATCTGGTCAACAGGAAGGTTGACCGGATGGCTGTGAAGGACGGTCAATAGGAAGATTGACCGAATGGCAATAGATGACGATCAAGTTCTCCGGATGGCTGTGAAGGACGGTCAACAGGAAGGTTGCCCGGGTGGCTATGGAGGACCGTCAAGTTCTCCGAATGGCCATGCAGGACGGTCAACAGAAGGTTGACCGGATGGCTATGGACCTGATCAACGGAAAGTTGACCGGCTAATATTGGAAAGGAAATCGGGAGAGGATTTCTTGATAGTATTTTCGAAGTAGAAAATACTGGAGCGCCTTTGGGTTGCCGGTCAATATGTTGACCAGATGGGAATGAAGAATTTACCGGTTGGTATTACTGGTATGGAATCAACCAAGGAACACCGGAAGACTTTTGTGATAGCCAATGGGCACAGACGGCCAAGGGACTTGACTGCAATAACGTCTGAGGACGTCGTGGACAGCTGGTAATAAGTTGCTGGACAGCAGAGCAGATGACAGACCTGCTGCGCATGCGGCATCTGTGCAGGCGGCAGGTTGTAGAGTTGGTGGATAAAGCTGTTTGCAAGTTGTAGAGCAGGTGACAGGCATTTGACCACACTCAACCTGCTCATTGGTTGAAGGTCTCCGGGCAAACCACCATATATACGCATGCTGGACATGCAGTGGAGTGTGAGAGAGTGAAAGAAAGCATCCGAGCACAGTACAGTGTAAGGAGGAACAATCCAAGGGTGAAAGAACAAGAGAGGAGTGCACCACCAGTGAGAAGGAGAAGAAAGAAAAACAAAGAGTAAAAGAGTGGAGTGTTTCCCGTTTACTCCGGTAATGTTTTTTTTTGTTATTCTCGGGTGTGTAGCAGATATTTCATCTTGGAGGTTTATAACCTATTTTTCACATAGTGGATTTGCTGTCGACTCTACTCCCGTGATTTTCCCTTGATTCATAAGAATTTCCACGTAAAACGGCGCGTGCTTCTTCTTCCTCTTTCCTTTCACTATTTATCCTTCTGTCCGGACACCCCTTTTTCCAACAGTAGTCTAGGAAGTAATCTAGTCTGCCTAAGGAGTAAAATACGACTCATCAAAGGAGTGCACACGAATGTGCCGAACAACCCCCAAATGCATATAAATTTGAAAATTATTCGAACATAACAATAGACTTTCTAGTGTCTCTACACTAATTGTACCACTGAACTAATATTCCAGCTGCATAAACTGGAAAAAATATGTATTGAACCCCAATCATCTAGATCAACATCAACAAAGCCTCACTGACAAGGCATAAGTCGCTATACAAACTGAAGAAAGGCCTCGCTGACAAGACACAACTTGTTGGCACCTTGCCTGTCTTCTCAAACAAAAAGAAGGAAATAGTATTCAACGTAAACAGGGAGTCAGGTTTTTACCAATTAACCCATCAATAAAGATTATTCATGAAATTGTAGTCGTTTGATGAACACCAACAAGCTCAACATTTGACATGCCTACTCAAATTAACCAATCAAGAAAGATTTATTCATGAAATTGTGATCGTTCAATGAACACCACCAAGTTCAACATTTGACACGCCTAGTCACTACTATTTAACAAACAAGGAACAACGTTGTAGCACACAGTAGATTTGTTACATGTTCAGTAAAGAATCCAAGTTTTAAGTTCAATTAAATTACAGAATCATCATTCACCGGAGTACATTATACTTCACTGACCAGAGAAGAATAAGAGGATCAAAGCACTAGAAACGGTATCTCAGGCAATCATATTTTTCAAAGTTGAGAGAAACTGCATGCTACACTACACTTCTAAAAATACTAAGAATGTTACGTAACCTAATTAAATCAGATAAAAGGTAAAGAAAATTCAGAGGATAATTTTTTGGATTACTAGAAGTGTATGAAGTCGGTTTTCTACGAGTCTTCAATCAATTACTACATATCTAAAGCTACTATAATAAGTAATAGTAGTTTTTTTTTCAAACTCCTAAAAATTCTCAAGGGTATTTTGGTTCATTGCTTTTGAATTGGGTTGTCTTTCCCTTCCCTATTTTTGTTCATTGCTCTTGAAAAGCTCTCATGTAAAGCTCACTATCCCTTTTACATAGATATTTTGGTTTCTTTTTTGGCGCTTGATGGATTGCTTTACGCACGAATATTGTTTCATCAAAAAACTGAGAGATTCGCTCGATATTCTTGCCAATATTGCTCCATCAATTTCACAAGTTATCGGGCTTGTCCAAGATTGATATTTCGTATCAGAACCGTCATTTTGATTCTATCAATTTTGATCTGTTGGAAAGACTGATAAGAAATTTTTCCATGGAAATGTAGATGCTTACGTTCAAAGTAAAAGCATATTCCTCATTTTGAATCAAATAGTTGCTACTGCCTCTCACAATCTTCCGCCCAAAAACATAAAAAGGAAAAAAAAAAAATCAATGCAACTCAAAAACTAAAATCTTGTGAATTTCCGTCGGAAACATCTCAACAAATCTCTCATCCATATCAAATCTCAACTGAAGATAAACAAAAACAGATGGGAAATACAAACCAAGGCATCCTCCCCGTTTGACCACCGAATTAAATTTCAATGTTGCCATAGAAAGCTGAAAAATAGCTTAACCGTTAACAATTCATGTCAAAACCCAATCAAATTTCCACAGATCGATGCCAAATTACAAATCTCAGATTGACAATTCGAGCAAAAACTTGCGTAACGTAATCGTTCACTCTAATAGAAAGTAAATCGTAGGATGTTAAGACAGAAATAAAACAAGATTGCAGTGTTGGGCAGAGAACGTACCGTGTAATCGCGTGAACGAAGTAGTGATGGTAAAAACAAGCAGCAGAAACCGCAAGATCGAAGCACAAGGAACGATCGACACTGTTTCAGATTGCAGATCTAACGATTGTGCCCCAAAGCAGCGTTTTAATAGCTGTGGATTGGAAACGGGAAAGATTCTGGAATTCAAACGCGCAGTCGGCGCGGCAATCCCGGTCCAACTTCCTCTACGGCCTTCTAGAATCTACTGTTCCACTAGTTTCATGACGCGTGGCAAAGTCGTCGAGCGATGATTCTACCCTTCTCTTTTTANCACAATTGTCGCTTGAGAGGCAGACCTATAAATATATATATATATATATAATTGTGTGGTTTTACATATTTTCTCATTAGTTTCACTTCTAGTCACTAGAGTTAGCATAGAAGGCAGATAGACGAAAATGACGGAGTAGGGAAAACATGTCATATATATAGACAACGCTTTTACTCAAATTGCTTCCATTTTCTGATATATTCCACTG
The DNA here is from genome assembly GCA_025585075.1 of Nepenthes mirabilis. Lineage (NCBI taxonomy): Eukaryota > Viridiplantae > Streptophyta > Magnoliopsida > Caryophyllales > Nepenthaceae > Nepenthes > Nepenthes mirabilis. The sequence goes on from JAODPA010133572.1 coordinate 42,671, forward strand.
AATTGTGTGTAGAACACTTTTGTTAATCCAGATTTCACATTTTTCTCTATTTCAAGAAATAATTATCAAGTTTTCACTTGTATAGCGGTGAATGAATCTTGGTTGATAAGAATATTCTGCACTCCTCTTTAAAAGTTATAGTAGAGTTATCTAACCATGACTTATAATTGTGAAACTCTGTTTGGGCATGATAGTCCCATGATGTTTACCCTTTTCATAAGGATTTTTTACGTAAAAAGGTGTCAATTGTGCATGATTGATTTGCATTTCGTTGCATGTATTGTGTTGTCTTCTTGTTATTTACCTCATAAACTTAAACAAAGGAGAAGCATTTTTTCCCAGCACTCAAGTGTCCATAACATTCTCATAGACACCAATTTTTTCCAGAATGATAGTTGGAAAATTCAGCTCTGAATTTTGCTTCGTCCCAATGCTATTGAACCCAATGAAGTGTAGAGGATACTTGAAACAACTAGCCAGGCAATTTGTATGCTTAACAAGTAATACCCCGTTCCCGTCCGATTTAGTTGATATTGTCATTTTATTTTATATTAAATTAGATATATCAAAACTAATTATATAATATGAATTTTAAAAAAATTCGGAGCAAGCAAATTGTTGGGATTTTAGATCATTCCCGTGTGGAAAAGTAGAATAAAAGTCGGAGTGGTTACACTTAGCCGAAGTGGAATAAAGGCCGAGGCACTGACTGAAAGACAGATTTTGAGTAATTACCGAAAATATCAGCTAATGGCCAAGGACTTTAATTATCGGCCGATGACATTGCCTAAAGACCAAGGACTTCGGTCAATGGCCGAGGACAGCTTATCTACAAAAACTAACCTGTAAAATCTGCGCAAGTAACAGACTTTGTAAAAAAAGAAGTTGACTTTCAAAGTTAGTAGTTAATTTGTAAAGTAGGTCAACTACTCCCGGCAGGAAGGCATTTTGCAAAGTTGGTAGTAGGATTTGCTGTACACGCAACCACCTTGCAAAAGTAGGTGGTCGCCCAGTGCATATATATATAGATATATATCTGTGTGTGTATGCTAAGCGAGTAAGAGAGAGTGTGTGTAAAAGAAAGTGAGCACGAAAGAGAAAAATAGAGAAAAAATAAGGAATCGTCATTTTTGCTCTTGTATTCTACTCTTACTCTGTTCTCAACTCTCCAACGGTTTATGTAACCGGGGTTTTTGTAATCAAAATTTCATAATTGATTTTGTGGACTAAATATCCCGTGACTTTTTTCCTCTTATTTAGAACAGAGTTTCCACGTAAAATTATGTGTTTCAATTCTCTCCTTACTCTTTGTTGTGTGCGTCTATCATCTTTGTCATTTCGGTTTCACTGATCGATCGGCATTCCTTTCTTACACAAATTGGCGCCTAAGACACGCCCAACGCACGCTCATAAGCATTTTCCGAATTGGGGTGCGCCCGAGGTGCGCTTGAGGTAGTGCTCGGGCACGGAACCCAAAGTAGGCACACTCAAGGACGCCTGATGCGATGCTCGTGCTTGCATAGGGACAAACACAGTGCCCAACACACATTTGAACGGTGCTTGTACACCGATTTGGCTATATAACGAGCAGTGCAAGCTATTTCAGTCATTTTGCGTTAGAAGAAGAGAAAAGAGAGAGAAAATGAAGAAGAATGAAGAGATAGGAGGAAAAAAGTGATTTCGAGACA